>CATKWJ010001102.1:0-31459 GCA_949825065.1 Odontocerum albicorne
CCTTTAAAACTAAGTATGCAGTTTCATTCTATATGTCATATAGAATTAAACTGCATACTTAGTTTTTTAATTTTTTTTTGGTACTTAGTGCCTATTTTACTTCAACCATTCATTTATAAATGTGCAATAATTTTTTTTTCATGGAAAGGTGAAGTCAAGTTGGTAAGACGCCTGTCTTCGAACACCTTTCCACGATTTCTGTTGAATCCCAGATTTTTAAATATGGATTAAACATTTTCTTTCTGGCTTTCACTTAAGACCTCAAATATCATTCTGGTTGATTGGAAAACATTTCCATGTGGCAATAATCCCACAACGTTGTACTGTATACAACGAAAGTATAATCAATGATTCACTCGGGCGTTACTATAGCTGCTAGGCGTGCTTTGTTCAGTAATAGTGAGTTCGATTACTGGGTTGCAGCGCCCTTGAGGAGAGTAAATTTTTTCTTTCAATACACTAAAAAATGTTTTGACCCACCATATTGTTGATAAAAAGAACTACTTCACTTGACAAGGCCTATGGTGAAGAGGTATCATTTATTTGATTATACTTGCGAATTTGTCTTATTTTGGATTCAGAATATTTCAATTATGCCTGAGAATTTTATTTTTGATTTCCCGTTTTCCGTTGACCTTTACCACTGTGATTAAAAGTTTAATGAAAATTCTGGCCCTGGTGTCTGGAAATAAACCTAGGTGGGTGGGTGTACGCGCACAAAATTATATATTTATCTTTAGGAACACTTTTTTGGGAATTACTCTTATCACGTTACTGAGTCATGTTGTTCCGTGAGACTTCCATTTATATGGAAATTTGCGAGGTAAGAAAATTTTCGCGAAATACGAAGACAGCGAGAGGGAATCCGATTTGCAGTCATCACCATTTTTTAGTTTGTTTTACTTGAGCCTTCCTCGTCATATTATTGAGGACACAAAACTGATAGCTTTGACTCAAATATTATGATGACTTTTTAATGATTATACTGTTAGATTACTTATATTATTTTTACTAAATTAAAAGTATTTTTTTGTTTGTAGAAAATAATAATAACATAAAAATAATAATTGATATAACACCTTTAAGAGAATAGGCTCATTAACTAAGGTACTTCCCCGTATTTGCAGAGAAATATTGTATATATTTGATCAAAAATCAGCAGAAATCTTTCCAAAAGAAGACGAACTAATAACAAACATTTGTTGATCTTTCGACATGTGACAGTGACACACTCGGCATAACGTGTAGTGTGGTGTATATAAGTTTTCATATAATATATAATCATATATTTTAATTAAACCTCACAAGACTCGCAATGGCAAAAGCTTTGTGATAATATATTGTAAGATCGATTCGGAATAATTAATTTATAGAATACATATGAAATCGTCCTCAAAGTTATACTCATCTCAAATATAAAGACACTCAACCATAAATCAAATTTAAAGACTGGATTAATCATTTACACATTGGCTCTTAAAAAATATTTAATGTTTATTTTGTGGTATTTCAAATGTTTAATACAATAAATTTAACCTTATTTTATCTTTGTATTCCCTTTTGTTTTTTTTTTATCCTCTGCACGGATTTCTTCTGTTATACAAAAAGGATCTGCTTCTAGAGATGGCTTTCTTTAGGAATAATATCAGCCAGGATTCTTCCCATTCACCGACTTTGTTTCAAGGGCTGTAGATAGTGGCAATCAAATTGATTGTTCATATCATGACTTTGCAAAAACTTTTTTTTCAATCACAAAAAAATATTAGAAAAAATGAGTGAACTTGGGATCCCAGGAACTCGTAACTTACTAAGGCTGCTGTCAGATTATCTTACAGATAGAAAACAATTTGTTTCACATGGAATATACAACTCCGATTACTTTACTGCCTACTCAGGTGTTCCGCAGGGGTCTTATCTTGGACCTACCTTATTTCTGATTTAAAGGTACATATAAACTTAGTGTTCTTTTCGAATTATTGATAGCACTATTTACGACCTCTGTGACTTCAATTCTGGAGTTTAATTATAATAATGAATGATTTCTTTCCGTAGCTCATAATATAAAATTAAGGATTCATTAATATCTATTCAAAACTGTTGAGTTTGGCCTTCTACAGGTTATCTCAAAAAATATACACACATTTAAAATGATTGAAAATTCAGTATTTATTAAGCTATATCTAATATTAAAACTCAAATCAAAGAAGATAAACATGTGTTATTTATTTTTTCATTTGTCGCCAATGCTCTAATTATGACATTCCTGTCTGCACTGCTGATAACATGGCATCACACAGGGAAGAAAAAGTTCTCCTTGTGTTTGAGCGAAGTGTTGCAACGAATATTTGGTTGTGTTTGAAGATGGTTCAAGCACGAAAACCAAAGATAACAGATATCTATTATTTTCTATCCAAGAACATAACTTTCGCTATCTCTATTTCTCACTATACATTCTTTCGAAACCAGATCCATCTTATCCAGCCACGTTTTCCTTGGTCTGCTTCTTCGACGTACACCTCGCATGTCTGATTTATATACTCGTTTAGTCATTCTTTTCGAATATTCAAATCATCTTAAAGATCCTTTCTTCATCTTCCTTAAAATATCCATTTTATTCATTTATTTACATATTGTGTCTTCATTCCGTCTTATTTCATACATTAACACTACAGGTTTTTCTTAGTGCACGAATCTTCGCAGTATTAGTCTTACTTATATCCTTCTTCTCTACAACCCAAGTTTTACGTTCATACGTTCAAGTGAACATCTACGCACTATTATGGATTGTCATTTTTCCAACTTTTGATATAGCGCGGTCGTTTTTATAACATTTAGCGTTTACATGTTCAAACCATCTTAAAACATAATTTCGTTGCATTTTCACATATGTGTAAAGTTGCATTATCAACATGTGTCATGACGGACTGTAAATTCAGTGGCTACTTCAGTGGTTCTTAAACACATATGTTATTATTCTTAAACATAGATGTCATATGTCCACATCTCTTCACGCTCTTCATTTGTTGATGAGAATATCAATCCAGTAAAAGTCTTGAAAAATCATTCCATACTCGTGCCAAGCGATGTAATGTTCAAACTTCGCGGCATTGTTGTTAAGACACTTGTTTTCCAGCCCATAGGTTGCGGATTCGATCCCCATTGGATACAGTTTAAAAAAAAAGAAATCCATTCTGGTTTTCACTCAAGCCTCTTTAACATCTTTCTGGTTGATTGGCTGGAAGGAATTACCACATGCCAATAAGCGTACCAGGTTGAACAATAAACAACAAAGGGCAGTACAACATATAATCTTTCCCTTTCTATCTCCAAACATATCATATGTCTTCAAGCCACTTTTAAACTGAATATATGAGAAAAAAAATTGAAGCTTTAGGATTGTTTTTTTTTGGATTATTAAAGTACTTTTTTTAAGTTTGAATACCTGCTTTGTAAAATATTGTTTAAAAGTAGTAGAATAGGTTCTTAATAGAAAGTTTGAATATATACCACACACTGATAAATGCATCTTGGATAAAAATTACCTGACATTCTTTGCAATTCGTCTGCTTTTAAGATATCTTAGCCGGGTAAAAAAAACGTTTTTTGGGGATTTCCATACCACTTTGACTAGGCCATCTACACCCCTAGGTCAGTTTTATTTTTAAATTACTAATAAAATTTACAAATATTTAAGCAGTGGTGTTGAGTTGTGAGACTACCAAATTCAGTACAAATAAGATTCTTCAAAATGTTTGTCTAAGATTTACTTTTAACCTGAGAAAGTACGATCACGTCATTTCATACCAGAAGGCACTGAACTGGTTGAATTCACGTACTATCTTTATTGTATATTATTCTTAACTATCATGCCACCCCCTCTTACCTTACGTTTCATCGTCTTTTCGATCATGGACTTATGCTACGCTCAAATAGAGATTAGTTATTGGTATTTTCAGTTCACCGTTCTTTTTTTTTACATCGTCCTTTACTGTCAATGCGGTGAGGCTCTGGAACCAGTAAGTCAATGTTAGTCTCACTCCATTCTTGGTATGCTTTAAGAAACGACTGAAAAATTCTTTATTTCTAGTCAGTAATGTATTGTGCTCTATTCCTTTTTTTCTTTTCTCTTCATAAATTTCATAAAGATGAAGAAACACTTGAATTTTTTTACCACCCATGACCTGGCAATAAGCCCGCCAGATTATTTTTAAAGTGAAATGTTCATAAAATGAATATAAACTTTGATATGCGATAATATTTAAATTTTATGATAAACATTCATAAATCCATATTAATTCGACAACTCATTACTCTGTCTTCTTCAACGTAATCTTCATTAATTTGAATACCAAGAACTTCTTCGGTTTTAAATAGTTATTTAAACCAATAATAGTAAATTATTAAACCTTTCAGGTTTGTCGTACAGCTATCACTCACAATAAATCTATAGCGAGATTTATTAAATCCTTTATTAAACGTTAACAAGATTTTTGAAACTGAATATATCGTATTATGTGATATCAGTTTCAGTGCTTTTTAATCTAAATAACAGAAAACTACGACATTCTAAAATACCTTAGAGTTATAAGTTCGATTTTTTTTTTCATTCATTTTTTATGCATTGCGTAAGCATATTTTTTCATTCATTTTTTATGCATTGCGTAAGCATATTTTTTCATTCATTTTTTATGCATTGCGTAAGCATATTTTTTCATTCATTTTTATGCATTGCGTAAGCATATTTTTTCATTCATTTTTTATGCATTGCGTAAGCATATTTTTTCTTTAATTTTTTATGTATTGCGTAAGCATATTTTTTCATTCATTTTTTATGCATTGCGTAAGCATATTTTTTCATTCATTTTTTATGCATTGCGTAAGCATATTTTTTCATTCATTTTTTATGCATTGCGTAAGCATATTTTTTCATTAATTTTTTATGCATTGCGTAAGCATCTTTTTTAAAATTTTCACACTACGAGCACTAGCAAGGACATTTGTTAAAATTATAAATAAAAAAGATTTTTTTTTAATATAAAGGCAATCCACCTAAGTATATAAAAATAATCAGCGATATTATTGTAAGAGCCAACGTACAATCATAAGATCATCTTTAAATATTATTAAATCGGTTGAACTTAAGTCCGTATGTAACAAAAGGTGTTGTCGACGTAACAGTTTAATAGTTTTTATTTCATTAATGTCATAGTAAGAACCTATGAAGTAATCAAATATTTGACAGCTATTATTTCTTGATATGATCATAAGACAAAAAATAACGATGGCAAATAATGTATTTATTAAGAAGAGGTGTTTTTTTTAAATATTGACTCATAATTGTATAATGACTTGAATTGGATGGTTTAAATCAACCTAGATTGAACGGATTACCTAATTAAAACAAGAAGAAATGACTTTACTGTTGAACAAAAAAATATAAATATTAAAACAAGAAAACAACTTAAAATGAGTGATAATGCTTGATTCTTCTAACATTACAATGTAAAACTCAATTGTTAGATTCACAAAACACTATCACTAACTTTATATTTTTGCTAAATAAATAAATAAATTCGGTTCTTAATAGTTTAGATAAAGTTTTCTCTCAATGAGATCTGTGTTATGATTTTCGTTTAATCCAAATTCAACATTATTAAAGATTTCTAATTTCACCACGGAAAAAGATTTAGGTCATAAATTTGTTTAATAGATTTTTGAAATTTAAGTTTGTTATTTTTTTCTGCTAGACAACATTTTTATTGAGAGTAAAACCAACATATTATAATGGTTAACGATACGACAGAGTCAATCATAACGAGCAAGCGAGATTCTAAGAATCAACAAAACTTCGACATGAAGCTGTATAAAAACAAACATGGAGTCATATTGAAAAAAATATTTAATTCCGTAATTATTGACGGGTTATTATTAGAAGTGAAAATAATTTATTTAACGTGTATGGGGGAATAACTATTTTATGGGTTAAAATTCTTCGTTGAAAAGAAATATAACCAAGATTTATTGAAAATGACTGAGATATTGAATAAGTAGTCATATCTGTATTCTCGTAATCCAGATGACATTAGCAAGCTGAGATCTTTTATAATACCCATTTTGTAAAGGTGACAAACTTTTGCATAAAGATCTTTCCGCAAACGACACAAGATTGACAATTCCATGTTGTTGATTATTTTTATATTAAACCACGATTTCAAAGGGAAAGATTACTGAATTAATTTACATCCCTTATTTACACCAGTTATATCCCAATGTTAAGTCCACCGAGGAGAATGTTATTTTTGGTGAATCTGTATTTCGTAGGTATGGCCGCATTTTATTTATTCATTTAAATCAAAATAATTAAATAAATATTTCACATTTTCTAGAAAAATCTTCATTCTGAACTAAAAAGTAATTTTATTCAAGGTGGAAAATTAAACGTTTTTTTTTAGAAAATCGACTTATTTTTGACGAATGTATAAACTTTCTATAAAATGAAATTTTTATATTGATATTTAAGTTTTTTTTTCATTCAATTGAAATTTCAATATTCAAATAACGTTTTAAGTACTATGGAACAACTTTTTTGTCATATATACAAAAAAATACATTATTTTCTCATATGTTTTAGTTTATGTGATGTACATTATATCACATTAATTAAAAAATATGAGAAAATAACATATCTTAAATTTACGTTTTATACACATGCACACGTATTGATATTTGGTTTATCAGAATAAAATAGATTAATGCGTTAATTGACCAAGCATTTTTTATCAGTTTTGTTTTTAACACATAAATTATCAATGAATTTATTTTCACATGAAATTACGAAAAAAATTGACTGTGATCATTTGTTTAATTATTTATGTAAAAATATTGTACTTACAAAAAAAAATTACAAAAGTTTGGGAACCAGCGATCTTTTTAATGAACGAAAACGAGATTAAATCCTTTTGGTTTGTAAACGTATTATTTGGGGAAATGTAGACGTATTATTTTACTTAATCATATTCTAGCATGGTTATTTCATTAACCATCGAGATTAATTTCATGTAAGATATTTCTGTAGAATTTTAACCTTTTTGCGTGGGTGAAGGGTGGGGCGAGGGGGATGTAGATTTATAACAGGCGTACTTCATTTCTAAGTTTCTCAAAATGATTTGTAAGATTGACTGTGCAAATATTGTGTAAAATGACAATACAAAGAGTTGAAATATTATCAAATTAGATAAAATTGAACGTGTGTTTACATTTCGCATAAAGTATTTAAAAATTAATATCTTGTTAATGTTATGGAAATGTGGCTAAGTGAATTTTATGATCAGAAACACCTTTTTTTTTAAACGAAGCCCTTGTAAACGGATCAAGTCATAGTTTATATTAATTTTTAATAAATAAAGTTGCTGAAATAAATTATAATTTCATTAACTCGAATCGTCAGAACGACCGTTTCGGACGTTAACTTTTAATCGTCAGGGCGATCGTTTCGGATTTCATGTATTGTATAATGTCAAAAAAATTGACAAGAATTTTTCATTTGAAACTTTTTTACGGTAGCAATGTAACGTGTTCATAAAAAATGTATTACCGATGCTGTAATAACTAAGAATTTGTTGCAATTTTTGTGGTTTGAGGCGGTAATTTAAAGTTACAGTTATTTTAAGAATAATAAAGCTAGAACATTTTATAATCGACCAGTAACTTGTCAGAGTATGTATAGTGCAATGAAGTGTTCAAATAAAAGAAAAATCGATTTCTGTGTGAAATTCAAAGATGGAATAAGAGGAACCTTTTAGTTTGTTTTGTTGTTTATATCTTTATTTGCTTACAAACAAAAAAAAAACACTCGAATAAATTAGATTACCAAGTGTCAAATGGCTTAATTATATTTTTCAAAATACGAAAAATGTACCCCCCCGTTTCTTGATTTATTTAAATTATTTAGACGTAAATTATGCAACATCTTACTATGAGTATATTCACCTCAGTAGCGGTTTTACTATACGAATACTTATAAAAAATACATTTGGGAATTTATTTACTAGAATATTATTTACGTTTGCATCATAACTTTAATTTATTTATAAATTACATAACTAAGGACCAAATACATCCGATTGAACTGGTGTTTTTTCTTGAGAAATACGTTTATGTTTTTACTGGCAAATTTTTGAAGAAAAAATTATCAAATATATTTCCTGTTTCTAAATAAAGCATATAAATGTATTTAAAAGGAATACTCGTTAAATTCCGGAAATGATATTTAAGGGAATATTTTCTTAAGATATCTACTCGTAATATTTTCTTTTGGAAAAGCAACCTAAACAGAAAATCTAACACAATCATACATGTTCAGAAAAAGGGGGTGTATCTTGTTTACAATTTTTTGAATTAAATATTCAGTTACATTATCTTTGTAAAATTATCGAAAAAAATAACCTAGAGGGCTAAAATTTAATTTAAAGAAAGCATTGGACTTATTGGAATTGTAATTTTTATTGGATTTTTTAACAAAAATGGTTTATTTTAGTTGATAATTAATATATTGTCTGTCTTTTGCTATCCCCAATTCACTATGTTTTCGATTTAATAATTAATTGTGGTATATTATTTTTAGTCATTCTAGGTCATTGTGATTTTCATTAAATTATTAGAATGAAATTTTATTGAGTAACGAAATAATGATTAATAATGGATTTGTTTTCTCATCATAGTTATTTTTTCCACTTACGAGGCATATCCAGAAATTAAGTGTACTGAATTTTTGTAGGTTACATTTTTTTTTATTTAAACAAAAAAATTACGTGGTTACCGTAGTACATATGTAAGCTATTTTTCGACATAGTCGCCATTCCTCTCAATGCAGGTGGTGAAGCGGGGTATCAACTTTTTGATGCCTTCCTCGAAGTAGTTTCCCGCCAACCCCTCCGTCCACTTCTCCACCTCCTCCTTTACCTCCTCGTCGGTTGAAAACCTTTTTCCAGCAGCTTCAGGGAGGTAAAAAGATAGTAATCTGAAGGTGCTAGGTCAGGGGAATGCGCGGGATGGTTCAGGACATCCCATTTAAACGAGGCGAGCAGTTCCTTTGTGGCGTTGGCCGTGTGTGGTCTGGCATTGTCGTGCAGCAGGCAGACTCCCTTTGTCAACATGCCTCTACTCTTGTTCTGAATCGCTCTCCGCAATTTTTGTAGGGTCTCACAGTATCTTGCAGAGTTGATGGTCTCCCCTTGAGGCATATATTCAATTAAAATTATGCCTTGACAGTCCCAAAACACGGATGCCATGATTTTCTTGGCTGAAATTGTGGTTTTGAACTTTTTGGCGGAGGGTGAAGAGGTGTGACGCCACTGTTGAGACTGCCTTTTGGTTTCAGGCGTGTAGTGTGCAACCCAAGTTTCATCTCCAGTAACGATGGAGCGGAGAAATCCATTTCCATGGAGTTTGCAGCGCCTCTTGCCCGGCAAAAACTCTTGCCCGGCATTATTTATTTCGCACTTGGCGGGAGATTGGATTGACATTTTTCACGAAACGTGTTGTCACGTCGACACTTCTCAACATACTGACCTCGAACCGGTCTCGTTGCGGAGGAGAAAGGTCAGGCTACACGGAAATGTAGCCAACATGTCGAAAATAAAATCCATCCGGTCGTGAGAGCCTCAGTACACTTACTTTCTGGATACGCCTAGTAAATACCTTTTCTATTATTAAATTTTGCAAATTGAAAACATAAAATTAACCAATTAAAACAATTTTAAAGTGTCATTAAATTTCTTTCATGTTTACTCTTGCACACATTGAATTGAAATAAATCCTTAGGTTCACGTAAAATTAATTCATGTATGGTTCAAATTTGACTTGATGTATTTTCATTCCATGCGAACTTTATTGCTATTAACCAAATAAAAATGTAAACAGTTAAATTATTAAAAAAACAGTCTTCGATTATTTTCAAGTAATATCGATAATGTTAACCGAAAAGTAAAACTCGACCACCGCGTTCGTCAGTTGTTTGATAAAATATTTGTTGAAATAGTTCAAACGTGACTTTGTGGAAACCGATAATTTATAGAATAAATAGTAAACACGTCATTTTGTTTTCTCCCACTACATCGTTTAGCATGTGGGAACCACGGTCGTCGCTGAATATTGTCAACACATACGGTCAACGACCGACGAAACGACCTTTGGATATGTCCAAAGGTCACATACCAAAACATTGACGCGGCCGGACATCGCGCTAGTCCCGTAAACAAATTGTTTACCCACAATACTATTTACGATGCATTTCGCAGTAGAAAGAGAACGCATCACGCTGTCTCGCCGTTTCCGCAAACAAATTGTTTACCCACAATACTATTTGCGATGTCTGCAATACTTCAATTAACCATTTCTGCACGCACAGAAGCGAGATAAAAATATATCGCGGGCGCACTCCCGCGCCCATTCTGAAATGTATAAATACCCACTTACCGATAAATAAAACATTCATTCACTCTCTCTTTCCGCATTGCTAATTGACGTATTTTATTTATTTACCAACAACCACTATCATCATCTCTTCAGACAAGAAGCATATATTTGCATTTCTATATTTGCATTTCAACATACACTTCGTCCTCTTCCGGTGAGCTAGTTGAACTAAATTACTTTAATATTTAAAACATTTATATTAAGATAAGAATTTAGCAAATTATAAGCAGTGCGTTGACCGTGGGTATTATACAGCAAGAACCTTTCATACACAAATTTAAAAAAAACATATCTGAGTTATAAAAAAAAACATTTTTTCTGAGTTCGCAGAACTCTTAATAACAAATATTCACACGTTTTCACATCTTCAACACACAAAAAATCTAGATATATCAAAATATATAACACAATTTAAAATTTTTTTTTTTTTTTTAAATATGTAAAACAATAAAACCAACTAAAAATATTTTAAATAATATATTAAATGTATGCTATTCTTACTCTATTCCCGATTAGACCATAGATAACATAAGACTATGAACAACGTAAGTAATATATAATTTAGTTAAATTAACTAAGCATCGTGTGTTGAAATGTTCCATCGTATACTGGGAACACATCGCGTGATGAAAACACGTCGTGTGATGGGAAAACATCGTGTGTTGAACAGTAATATGCTTAAAATGTAACGGAAGTAATAAAACTTCTTCTTCTTGATTTAAACCTTGCGAAAATTGTTCTTGGGAGGTAGAGTACCAGTTGTCTCTCCACTTTTTAGGCGGCCTTCCAGGAATGTGATGCCCTGCGGGTATCTCGTGTTTTGCGATTTACTAGGTTAGTCAAAAAGTTTTGAAAGCGGAAATGAAAATACATTTTTTTTGGGGGGAAATCACTTTTATTGCTCAGTATAGTCTCCCATAAGATCAATACACTTGGTCCAACGATCTTCCAACTTTTTTGTCCCATCACGGACGTGACTTTCTGGAAGGCCTGCAAAATACTCCTCTACGACGGCTATAGCCTCTTCGTTTGATGAAAAATGCTTTCCACGAAGGAATTTTTTGAGGTGTGAGAACAGCCAGAAGTCAGAGGGAGCTAAATCTGGTGAATAGGGTGGATGCTGCAACAATTCGTACCCCAATTCACTGATTTTCGCGATGGTTTTTTGAGCTGTGTGAGCAGGTGCATTGTCTTGATGAAAAATGATTTTTTTCTTCTGCAAACCGGGTCTTTTTTCACTTTTTTTTTTCATCCAACTGGTCCAAAAGGTCACAATAATAATCAGAGTTGATTGTCTTACCAGTTTGGAGATAATCTATCAATAAAATTCCTTTTGCATCCCAAAAAACTGACGCTAACACCTTCTTGGCCGATTTCTGGACACGAACTCGCTTCGGAGCCAAAGTGCCTGGTTCACACCACTCCTTAGCCTCTTGTTTTGATTCAGAATCATGGTGGTAGACCCAAGTCTCATTCATAGTGATGAATCGACGCAGAAAATCCTTTTTATCCTTTCGAAATTGCTCCAAATGTTGCTCAGAAAGTCGCATTCGAACGTGTTTTTGTTGCATTGTTAGCAAATGCGGCACCCATTGTGCACACAGTTTTTTGAAACCCAAAACTTCAGCCTAAATATGCCATGTTGTTCCATGTGAGATGCCTATGGTGTCAGCTATCACATCCACAGTCGATCGATGATCTTCCAAAACCATATCCTGTATTTTCGCTATGATTTCTGGTGTTGATGCACTTTTTGGACGTCCTGAGCGTGAATCGTTTTCAACGCTTGTACGGCCACGCTTAAACTCCAAAACCCATCGGTGAACGGTTGGAAATGAAGGAGAAGACTTCTTTAATACTTTCACCATCTTTGCATGGATCTCAGTAGCCGATAAACCTTCCAAAACAAAGAATTTAATCACTGCACGATATTCGGATTTTTCCATTGTTAAAAAATACACTGACACGTCAACTTCAAATGGCTTGTAAACAAAGAATGAATTGACAGATCGAAAAGAAATTTTGAGTACGTTCTTATGAAAGATGAAATATTAAAATGGCGTAGATAAAATAAAATATTAAAATTTTGGTTTTTCTACTGCTCCATAGATGTCGCTTTCAAAACTTTTTGACTAACCTAGTATGTGATTGTGTCTCTACCTATCCTATCCACCTTGTCTCCCTAGTACCTTATTTTGTTGTTTCATCTGATAGTATCCTCTGTGTTGCACATCTGTCAAATGTAAAAGTTTCTGACCACATATCCGAGAGATTTATCTGCGATAATTCGTAATATTCTCATCTCTAAGAAGGCTTTTTATTCTAGTAGGTTCGGCTCTGGTTTCAATATTATAAGTCACGATTGGCCTGATATAGGTCTTATTTATTTATATATATATTTGAACTATTCTATCGATCCGCATGCTTTTGTTTTTTCAGATTACATCTTGTAAATAAAGTCAATTGTTTTATTTTTCTTCTATTTGCGTAGAACAGTACGATTTAAAGAGTGGGTATTTGAAAAACTCTGTGTTTTTTTATATTTTCCTTTTCCCCACAGTAACATGTAATTGGAATAATGAAAAATATATTTTTTCACATTCTGAATTCATGAACACTACTTTGGTCAAAACATGAACCTCGTCCGTATTGCCATACAGTGTAAAGTGATGGAATAAAACTAAGAAAAAAATTTAAGCCACACAATGTAAACATAAAACAAACAAAAAAAAAAGTTTAGGCAGCATTTCTAGATTAAACTTTTCCGAGAGTTTCTTTTTTTTCTGAACATTTTTATATCGGAATAAAAGCCGCGTTTAAGGAGGGCTCTTACTAAAATACAGAGTATTTTTCCTTATCGGCACTGCAGTCCCTATTTCCGGGGACAAACGAAATTGGGAAACTCTGTTTGGACTCATATCAGAACACGGAAACTTTAATGGCAGTGTATCGTAAGTCAAATAAACTGCCGCCATTTCGGCATAAAAAGCGACGTTTTGGCGGGAAAAAGCGCTGTTGTCTCGTGGCGTGGGAAGTTACTAAAATAATAAATAGGTATGCATACAGCAAATGTTAATCAGACTGTTAGAGATGGAGGGAAAAATAAGTTTCATTACATTGACAAATAACGAAAGACATGTTATATGATGTATTTTGATTATTAAGTAAGAAACGGTGAGTGGTTTGTAATGTAGGATGAAAATAATTTCGTTTTCACATGTTTTTCACTTGATATGTTTTGCACATTGTTTGAATTAAGCGCAAAATTTTACTGAATCCTTACTCTTATTTTGAGTTTCCTAATTTTATGAACAAAAGTAAATGACATATTCTAGAGATTCGAACGATGTTTGAAAAATATTTCTGAAAAAAGTTCTGTATTTGAAGATAGTTTTACATATAAAGTAGGTATGAAATATTTTGGAAAAAAAAAACAAATATAAAAAATATTTTCTGTCAAGTTGATATAGCCACTGTAAAATAAGTTTTGAATTATGATTTAAGGTAATTTTATATAAAAACACGGGTTATTTATTATTAATTTCAATTTATTTTTGGATGAGCACACTGGACGTTGGTTATTAACGCGTGGGCATTTTGAATTCCTGTTTCAGTAAAAAAAAAAACGCCTTACTGAAAGTGAACGTTTTAAAAATTTACTTGTCTTACCTAGCAATCCCACAAATGGTGGATTTTAATTTAGTTGAAGAGGGATGAAAGTTCCAAAAATATACGCAACAACATTTTCTTCTTGTTTAGAGAGGTGTGTTTTTAGATTGAATTCGTTTGTGGACTGCAGATAAGGCTATTTAATCTAAAATGTCAAATTTTTATATTTTTCAGAAACAAAGACAATTTTACCATTGTCATAAGAAAGATTAATTCTTATGACAATGGTGAAGCTGATTTTTCTTTTTTACTTTATATAAAAAAACTTCAAGGAAAAAGAAAAATCAGATTTAAATTGTAGTTTTAAATATCATATACCATACTTAACCTTTCCTTCCCTGTGTTGGGTATCTTCTACACGTTGCTTCTAATAACCATCAATATCTCTATAAATATAATAAATACAAGGTTAAGATTTTAGGTATTCCTCCATAATATATTTACGCATTGATTTAAAAAATAATATTAATAATAATCAGAATTTATCGACTACATCGAGGTGTTTTGTAAAGATCGAAAACAAATTCGCATTTAAACGCTGCGAGTGCCTCGTCTTGACGATAGATGAAGAGTATGCGGGAAGCGCGACACTATATTCGCATCTCACTCTTGCATACTAGACTGAATTGCGAGGAGCTGAATTGTCTCAACGTCGCAAGCATACGCGTAAGCGCCGGGGTATGCGACTGACATTCCGCGCCACTAGTAGCTTCTAGGCTTGCAAATAGGTTAGACGTACGCCCGTTCCGTGAGCGTTGCCAGATGGTTTTTTAATGTTTTCAGCAAATAAATCTCAATTATTATAATTTTTAACTTAAATTATAACTAATTAAGGGGGTTATCTATGAATGTTCTTATATTTTCGATTTAAAATCGCTAATTTTTTATTGCGTACTCACTACCCAACACCGGAGCACGCGTATTATTTTTATCACCGTAAGGGAAGGGTTAAACAACAGTCAGCCTTTGTATTCCAACCCGAATCTTATGGGTTCGATTCTAGTAAGTTTTGAATTTATAAAAATGGTATCAGCGTGATATTTAATACTCGTATCGAGAATATTTAATACTAGTTTCGAAAATTTTAATACTTGTATGTTTCTAGTTGGTAAAATTTTTTTTTATTCAATAAACTCGTCAGCTTTTATTGTATATAAACCGTATAAAGTGTAATACGATACAAAGGCTAGATATTGCTAATGGATGACTTTCTGTTAAAAATTATCATCTTTTCAGCCTAGTTATAAAAAACAGCCCAATATTATTAAACTCTTTAAGTACTGAATACAATTTCATTAAAAATCACGAAATGAGTCTATTTATCCATTAAAAATAAAGTTAAAGGTGTAAATGTGATTTTTTATATGTATTTAGTCATTATCTGCTGCATCTATATTCAGCTTCAGAATTAAAATCAAAAATTCTATTATTAATTAAAAAAGGGAAAAAGGGCGATTTTTTTGTTTTTAGAATCCTTTATTTAAAATTAGTAATAATAAAGAGCATTCAACTTTAAATAAAATAAAACAACAGTTTTATGGGTTTTATCTGAAAATAAAATAAAAGTATAATATTAGAAATGTATTTTTCAAAAAAAAAATTTTTTTTTTATAAATTATGAATTACCTACCATTGCCTCGACGTAGAATCTCGAGTCAAACATTGACAATATTTTTTATATTTGAATAAATAAATTTCAAGGGCGAGACTAATTTTCGGTGACAAATTCTTAACAAAATTTGAAACACGTGTAGAAAGACTATGTGAGCATTTTTTTTAAGAAAGAATGTCTGAAGTTGGGAAAAAAGGTGTACTAAATAGTATTCGGACATAGCCGCACCGCGCACTCAAAACCGGCGTTTTTATAGAGCGTAGGATATATCCGAACCTCGCACTTGAGTGATGTACACGGTGATTCGGATTTATCCGCATCTCGCATCTAAAGGGTTAAATAAACTATGAAAAAATATTGATTTATTTTTAAATTAACTCAGTCAAACTATGGCTGATAATGATCATTAATTAAACACCAAAATCTGAATACTTGTCTTCATCGTTATGTCAGTTTTTATCTTGCACTTGTTAAATATTTTAGTTTGAAAGCTGTCTGAAGTATTGAATACAATTTGAAAAGTTTTACATAGAATAAAACATCCACTTTAAATTCAGATTATTAAAAAAAAACTATTTATCAGGGGTAGCCAACTTATTTATGGTCATGATCAACTTTTTATTTTAAAAAGTAGTCGCAATCTCCCTATAAAATTCGCGAGATTTAACAAAAATATTTAGCAAAAGATGATTTTGAATGATGCGGTAGTCACTACAAGTGGTTTTAAAGTAGGTATTTTAAACACATTTTGTTGTGTTAGTAACATAGACTTGAACTCTTTAATTTTACTTCTTACATAACTGTTTAACGAATATTCTGACCGATATTTACTATAGAGAGACACAAAATTCTTTTCCAAATTAACTTTCTTAGTTATAGCTATAGACGAATGACATATTAAGGCATAACATTTTTCTTTTACCATTGTAAAAAAGTGAGCATGCACCCATTCTTTCTGAAAATGATAAGTCATTGATATTTTTCAAATTCATAATTTTATTTGGATCTTAATTTCGCAAAAGAAAGGAATGTACACTTTTTCCACGACATCTTAGAAACTGATATAAAACTTTGTAAGTTAATATAGTTCATTCCTATCGATTGTGTGACATGCTTGGTGGTAGACTCAAGTATTAAGTTGTATGCTTACCGGGAGAAAGACAGGAGGTGATCTGAACGACAATATCAGAGAGCAGACAGGTGTCGATATCGTTGACAAGTGCATACGCATGCTGAGATTTACCAACATCGTACGCAATAGTATAAGTTACGATGACGGCCGCGATCGACCAAAAATTGCTTCGCGATTGACCTGTTTATTGGCCATCGCTGATATACATTAAAGTCATTATGTCTACAATAGAATACCTTCTTAATATTTTCTCAAAATTAATGTTATCTCAAATATCAATCGTTTATAAATCACGAGAGGTTTGGGAAGACCTTTAATATGGATTGACCAAATTTATGTCACATCTTATATCAATCGTTTATAAAGCACGAGATGTATGGGAAGATCTATAATATGGAACGACCAAAGAAATAAATTCGTAAGAAACAAAAGAATGAAACACCTTTGTGATAGGAAAGTAAGTAGGACTAGGTATATAGATGTGCCAGAAGAAAACTATGTGTGCCAGGATAGAATGAATCGATGTGTTTTTCTGCCTATCTTACTTGGGACGTAGCGTGATGGTAATGACGATGATGATGATCTTGATCTAATATTTATATATATTAGAAAAAAATGTCATATCAACTCCCAGTAAACATAATATGTTCTTAAACTTGGTAAATTTGTTTCAATACTTCAACAAATATTGAATAAATTAGTTTTTCAAAACAAAATTTTATCAAAAAAAAATTAAACGACAACCTTAAATTGTCAATTTCATTAATATTTCGACAACCCACGATTGATATATTAAAAATATCTATATTTATACGAATTCGAAGAACGTAG
Organism: Odontocerum albicorne; assembly: GCA_949825065.1. Classification (NCBI taxonomy): domain Eukaryota; kingdom Metazoa; phylum Arthropoda; class Insecta; order Trichoptera; family Odontoceridae; genus Odontocerum; species Odontocerum albicorne. Next base: position 17,721 of record CATKWJ010001102.1, read on the forward strand.
AATTTATACGAAATGTTATACTCGTATCACTACGTTGAATTGTATTGTATTGTATAATTTGTTATAGTATTTTTTCACAATTCAATAAAATGCATACTTGTTCGTGCTTCTCGGTAAAAATAAATCTTTAATACTTGATTTCATTCTTTGAAGTGTTCAATAAAAAAAGGAACAAAATGAATAGAAATTCTTATTTGGTCCAATTGATAAGACCCACGTATAAAACTGGAATTGCCTGGGGAAGAATGTTTCGGTGTTGAAAATTGATATTGTATTTTAGTTTACATTCTCTAAAGCAGGGTTGAAATTGGTTGCTAGTCACGTTTTCAATCTGGGATGAAATTTATTTTTATTTAGCATTTTTGGAATGTAGATTATCATTAAAATGAACCATTGCAGATAACCTCTCTAAAACCTGTATCCATCGCACCTTGACCTATGCTGTACCCGTTTGGGGTAGTGGGAATAAGATGGATCATCTGAAGCTTCAACGAGTGCAGAACAAGGCATTTAAGCTCTTTTTTTAACACGAATCCCAGAACAAACCTTAACTGAAAAAAAACCCTGGAGAGCACAGGACGTTCTTCGAGTCAAATCCTCCTCAGTTTAAGAAACCTGACTCCTCAGGCATTAGAATAAGTGTCGCATGGGCTGCTTCTTATCGCTGATACAGTGAATCGATCCATCATGTAATATTCCCTTTTTGACATATTGCGTTTGGTTTCCCAATTCCGGTTTGGAGTCTGTTCAGAGAAGTCCAGGTCCGCCAGGATAGTTTAGTCAGATAGTAATGTTTCGACATCGAAATTTACCAGTTGGACTCCGAATATCATCTCCACTCGTTTATTCTACCAAGTTCTGTTCCAGAAGTTAAATAAAAATAATTATATCAGGAAGTAGTGAAAAGCCTGATTTTGGTTGAATCTGTTGATTTTCATGGAAACCCCCATAATGGTGTGTTTATGTATTTTTAATTCAATAGAATAGAAACGAATATTAACAGTTTAAACTAATCTTATTATTTTGATATAATCCACGATAATGACGTGTATTTTTGATCCAATAGAATAGGAACGAATATTCAAAGGTTAAATTAAGTTTTCGATATTCTTACCTTGACTCCACAAGAAAAACACGCGAAAGTTCTACGAAATAAAATAATTTTTTTTTGTATTAACATGTTTTGTAGAATTATTTTTATTTCAAAAGGAGATTGAATATTATTTAAATGAAACTAAAAAAAATATTTCAAAAGGAGATTGATTTTTAATAAAAAAAAAAAAAACCACTACATAGTTAGTACTTAGAATTATTAAAATGTTGTTATTTTTTATCAAATATAAAAGAAATTTGCTACAACTTTTAAGGGTTAAACCAAAATTTAAGAGCTTGGGTTTTAACCGTGTATTTCACAGAAAAAATGTATCCAATTCCAATATAATTTGATTTTGAAGTTACGAAATTCATGAAATTTTATCAAAAAATATGTCAGTCGTGAAAAAATGGCCATTTCTTGATGTAAATAAATTTTCTAAAGAACCTGTTTTATCCAATCCACCCCTTTTATAACAAATGTGTGGGTACATATGCATACATTAGACACATATAGGGATGGAATTTGCCGTGTATATTTAACAGTTAGGGTTTAAAACAATTAACGAATCAACGGACTTAAAATAATTAACGAGGGATAGGTTGTTTAATTACGAGTACATACAAGGCCGATAAAGAAATAAATTTAAACGGGGATCTACGGGGGTGCAATAATTTTAGAATGCTTAACTTTGACAAGGTCACTTTCTGAAATTGGTTCATTAATTTCGAAAAGTGTGAATGTATACCAATATGAAAGGTGTGAATGTATACCAATGCTAATATTCTTTGTGTTTCCTTCTTATTTTTGGTTAATACACTAATTTATACCAATCTAATATATTACAATAGTTTTTTAAAATTTTCACTTAAATATCTCTTAAATTATGAAAATAAAGTTTAACTATATATCATCACGTCATTTTTCGGTTTAGGTAGAGAGGATATAACGCACAAATTTGACAATTACTACATATTTTCTTCCCTTCCTTCATATCCATAAACCTTTTCATATATTTGTTTCTTTTTCTCTTCCTCCTAAACTTTCTTCCTTTTAACATTTCGTTGTACTTCATCGTACTTTTCTTGTCATTGTTTTACCACGACTCTCACTCGTATTGTAAATGTGTTAAATCAGTCTTTCGTCACCTATCCATTCAACATGCCTTAATCGTCTCAACGTTTTTTTTACCCCCCTCAACACATTGGTTTTAAAGTAATATTCAACCTTAATAATTACATTTCTTTTCCTGTACTACATCGACAAATTACAAATCCTTCTGTCAACATACTCGTATTTTAACATCCATGTATCATTCTCATAATACAATGTTGGTACTAATACGATATAATGAATCATTATTTGATAGATCGTGATATTGCTCAGTGTAAGTGGATGCCTTTTAGTGTCCCATTGATTTTGTTTCCTATTGCAACACGCTGTTTAAAACTCTGTAACTTTACATCTTTTGAAAAATAATTATTTATAACTTCAACATAGTTTAATTTATTATAAACGATATTTAAAATAAAATCTTTATATCCCGGTAAACCCAAGATAAAAAGAAACGGAAGTCTTATAACATTTAGTACAAACCGAGATATCTTCATCTTTTTACTATCCAACTATAATATTCTTCCAACTATAATATTCCAACCTTCATAGCATAAAGGATTTGTTTAAGGAAAAATATTTCTATTATCTTTTTCCCATACCCGTTCACATTAAGGAGTAATTTTTAATTTGTTTTTTATGCATAATTCTCCACATATTATACGAGTATATATAAAATAGTACTAGTATATATAAAATAAGTTTGATCTGCCTTAACAAAAGTTTTATCTATTTGTGTAAAACCCTTAACTAATAACCATTCAATTAGTAATTGGCTTAAAAGGAATTCTATGGTATCAATAGACAAATCTAGATTGAATAAGATAGGAAAATAAGATCAAAACTAGATCTATAATATATATTGAATTCACTAGTTTACTAGATAATTGGCTTCGGCAATGAATATTTTGATACAAAAATTAGTGAACATCTTGCAATTAAAATACTGTTAACAACGTATTGTAAAAATATACGAAATTTATTTTGATAAAAATAAGTTGATATTAACGCTTAAATATAATGTTGACTTTAAAAAAAACATCATGTAAAAAAGAGTAAATATCAACATTTAACAAAATGATATAGAAAAAAAGAACACTTTAAAAAAAATTATGAAAAACACTCCAAATGGAACATAAAATTTAAAAATAAATAAATAGCAAATAAAAAATAGCTTACACTTTTAAAAATAAGTTTAAAATATAAAAATAAAGGCAAACTTTTTAATATCAAAACTCGAAATACAATAGAATTTAAAAATGAATACCATGGAAAAAGAATATCAGAATATTTTTCGTTATAATTATTTTTTTCGGTTCTCATTTTTAAACGTTTTCTAGTTGATTTCATACAATTTGTGTTCAGTAAATATTTGTTCTCTTTCGTTATTTTTTAAACTTTGTCATTAATACATATAACTTTGGGCGGTAGGTAAGAAGGAATTGCTGTGTCACAATAAACCCATCAAGTATAAAATATGTTTTTGATATAAATAAATGCACACAACCATATTCAATAATTGAGCTTAACGAATCTCGTGTGTATTTAAAAAAAGAGTATTTTATCTGCGTTTCAAGGCTATGCATTTGGCCAAATGAATTCTTATTTAAAGAAAAGGTTTTCTTGAAATACAAGTACTCGTATATGTTATTATTTTACTGTTGGTACCCAAAATTAAAAAAAAATGGATTCCAGTCTGATTTTCACTTAAGGGTTCTTTAAGGGGGTATTCTACTCTAGAAATTTGAAAAAATCTTCTTTTTTTGCATTATCTTAAAGTTTAGACCTTTAAAAATATGTTCTCAAAGAGAAATTTTAAAATTCTCAATATTTATGAAGTTATAGCTATAAATAAGGCAGCAATTATGCCGCGCTGGAATGACTCGGACAATAATCTTAAAACTGTAAACGCGTTTTTCTCGAAACTGCTTTATTCGACCTAGTTGACATAAAATCTCAAGTTTTATCCAACTGATTACCTTCAAATTTGGTATAAAATTTTAATTAAAGTTTTTATATCGTCCTTACCTTGAAAAAATTCCTAACAATTTTTGTTACTATTTTTAAAAAAATAAAAAAATTGAAAAAAAACAGTAAAAAAATAGATTTTTTTGACAGCCGCCATTTAAGAATTTTTGTGTTTTAGTATTTCTGTTTGGTACCAACTACCATATAACGACATTATTTCTTATCAAGAAACTGTGTATGATTTTCGTTTCAAATTTACAAAAGGGCTCCAATCATGTCGGCCAGTTTCCCCCCCCTTTTTTACGACATTATATAACAGCTGATAATATCATGAAGAACATATTCTTAAAAATCTAAACTTTAAGAATGTGCAAAAATAAAGATTTTTTCAAATTTCTAGAGTAGAATACCCCCTTAATACGTTTTTGGTTGATGGAAAGAGATTGCGACTTGGTAATTTATCCACCAGGTTGTACTATATACGATAAAACTGTAATACAATATACGAGTAATACAACCTGATTTTGAATTTTAAGACCATGTATGTATAGGCAGGCATACCCCAATTCGCGACGTTTCAACTAGGGATGTTTAACATTTAACGACACTTGAAAATGGCCACCATACCCTGAATTGAAATATTTACTTCGTAGTTCTGATGTTTTAGTAACATATCATTTCCGCTCAGTCTATTCTATTTTCAGTGTTAAGAAGCCTCACTTATATCTCAAAATAAGGGGTAAAGGGGGTTTATTTCAGTACAAAATCAATGTTTATTATGTTGGTTATTTTCTTCATGAATATTTAAATGACACTGAAGGTTTCATAATTAAACGTTTTGATACGATAAACATAAACCAAACATAATACGTCTGTGTAATAAGATTTGTCCTTCCTTAAAATACTGTTGGAAAGTGGTATATTGAACATATACATATATCGTATGTGTACATCTTCAAAATAAACTGATATAAGATATCATTCTCAATCGATATAATTGAAAGTTTTGATACGACAAAGATAAACCAAACATAAGGTAAATGCGGAATATGTCTGTGTAATAAAATATATCCTTCCTTAACAATTCTGTTGGAAAGTTATATATTATACATATATGTTACATATACATTTTCACAAGTTACTCACGTAAGACATCCATATCAATCAATAGGATTAAACTTTTTGATGCGATTACGACAACCCAAACGGTATTTTTACGTTTTATTTGTGTGTTAAATCAACAAAATGAATTCTCGACGAAACTTTATTTAAGGAAAGGAACAAGAAGTGTATAGAAATTTTCTATGATCAACGACGCATAAACATTTATCAAAAGTTTATCCCTTTATTAAGGGAACATGCCTGGTTTAATAATGGGGAGGATGGAAATGTTTTCAGGACAACTTACCTTGGAATATTTTGGGTATTTATTTGATAAATTATCAATTCAGATCATACAGATCAGTGGTTGCCAACCGGTGGGTTGCGACCCCCCAAAGAAGAGTCGTTAGTGGTTGGTAATAGACGTTCGTGATAGTCTGGCTTTTAGATGCAGCATTTATTCTCTTTGAGGTGCATGGCTGCACAGTAATACATTTTTTATAAATAAAAATAAGGATATTTGGAAAGATCTACCTCGACAAGTATTTTTTAGAATTAAATGTAACTTTCGAAAATCTGCTAATATACAACTTTGTTTAAGCACAAACTTTGATGTACAAGAGATAAACGTGAACGTGGAAAAATACTGCAATGAGCCGAATAAATATTGAATGAAATGCGTATGTATACTAAGAACAAAATGAGGTTTTAGGCGCTTGGTCGCATGTAACGCACTAGACTTCTGTGCGGAAGGTTACCGGTTCAAATCCCACACTGTGCTACTCCCTTTGAATAACACAGGCATTGTCCGGCTAGTATTTGGGGGTATAAAGATACCTTTGACTTTGGTTATTAATATTCTTTAAAAAAAATATGAAAAAAAAAACATGTCGGTGTAACTCCGATCGTCTCATTTTGGTGTACCCACGAATCCAATACAGCGGTGTATCTGGTGAATTTGCTGATGTGCAACGGCTCATCACTTAGAAAGGAGGACATAGAAACGAACTCCACGGCACAGCTTCACTTTCCAATAGAATTGACGTTGGAACGGCGAAGGGATCCTCGACTACGAGACCCAGAACGACGACGATTCTCTTTTGAAATAAAATTATGATTTATTATTGGATACATACTATTACGCCATTTTTCTGTCAACGTAGGCACAGAGGTGAGAGAACCAGACTTTCATATCGCGTTACATATATTTCGCCTCTTTTACATCCATAAACTTTCTCATATAACTTCTACGATTTCTCTGAGATAAATTATTAGGTTTCCTCGTATAATTTTACTTAAGCTTGTTTGTGGTTAATCAGTAAATCATAACAAAGCTCAATTAAAACTACACTTTCAAGTGAATATTTTTTTCAAGAGAAAGTCTTTTTCAAAGTATCACATATCGAAAAGTTTATCAAGGGTGTCGAGTTTTGAAATAACTCGATATTACATTTTATTAAATATGTTTTTTAAAATATGACCTCGTATTTCGTAATGTTCTGAGTATGTATATACAGTAGTGAGTCATATGAGGTGCTATGACAATTTTTTTATCAAGGGGGTCGCAATACTAAAACGTTTGGAAACTACAGAAAAAAGGGTTCAAAACGTCAAAATTATTCCTGTTATATTTGTATAAATATGTCTTCGAATATAAAAAATATCGAATTAAAAAACATTTACTGTTGTGTACATATTGTAGCTGCTTGGCCGATTACCAAAATATATTTTTCTCCAACCAATCAGAAAAATGTAAATATATACATGTTTTGCTAGTATTCATACGAGTAGGATATATCTGGTTATGAATGGGTATCTATTATATACTCGTATGTTAAGAATGTTTTTGTCTGTACTATATATGTATCATGAATTTATTCAAACTTTTGATTGGTAGTTTGCAGAAAATATTTTTGAGAACATTATTCTGCCTTAGATGTTGTTTGAATAGATCCTCTCAACCAACAGTTCCCAAACTTTTTCACAGGTAGAGCTCTTGGCATTTGGTTTAATTATTACGGACCCTAATAAATATATGATAAATTTTCTATATAAATGTTAACTTTGTTAATTGAGTTTAAAAATTAAAACAAATATGAAAGAACATATATACTTTTTTTCTATACCATAAAAGAATCCGCCCGCCACCTACTATCCACCACCTGCTGGTGCATAGCTAGCTTGTTTACTGGTACGCACTTACCGATAGCAACGACTGAGCGAGCCGCTAATATAAAAATTTTATATTAGCGGCTTACCGAGCGAGCCGCTAATATAAAAATGTCTATTTGGGCTTATTGCGTGTGTGAAGAAGACGTTTTCTAAAAAAAATGTACGAGACTAGTTTGCGAACTGCTGCTCTGTAGTTATCTATAGTTATGTTGTCTTTTTCTTTTTTTGATGTAAAAGTGTGGACTGAAAAACATCTTTAGTACTTCCGGTCGGGTTTCTTCTCTTTACACCTTGGTGAATACTTATAAGGGGGACAGAAGAGGGTGTTGTCATGAATCGTGTGAAATTTATATTTATGTACATTTTTTCCTTGTAATGCTGTTTGTGTTTTTGCTGTCAATAAACAAAATTAGTATTATTATACGAACAAAAACACCTTGGCGTTATATTAGCCACGCTAATGAGATGGTTAGAGCTATGTCAAAATAAATTCAACCTTATTTTTAGTTTTTATTCCTGTCGTCGGCTTTTTAATAAATTAAGTGTAAACATTAGAAAGTCGGTATGGTAATTGAGACATGACATAAGTTTATTTGATATAAAAATGAAAAATAAAATATAAGAATGCATCATTAAGTGGGATGTTCACATGAAGAGGGATGTTCACGTAAAGTGGGATGTTCACATGATGTGGGATGATCACACGCAGGACAACGGATGATCACTTGAAGTGGGATGTTCACACGATGTGGGATGATCACACGCAGGACAACGGATGATCACTTGAAGTGGGATGTTCTAAGAAGAGTAGTCAAGCATGTCAGGTGTGATGGATAGATGAAAATATTTATATCTCAGAAATTTATTCTGTACCCTATCAATTGTGTTGGAATGTACAACATAGGTGACCAAATTTTCGAGTAATTCTTCAATATATTATAGTTCTTAAGAACAATTTGTAGAGCACTTGCAAAAGTATCTATGGTCTCTTAAAAGCTTTGCCAATTACCAAAACCTATTCCAACTTGCAGGTGAACTGGGATAAATACTTTAAAAGTTTTTATGAATCTGTCACCTTATTTATCCTTACTGAAAGCCAATTGAATTTTCGAGAAATATGGTTATATTATAATTGATTTGGTAAATCTTAATTTAATTTTTTTCTATTATACTCGTATATTCATGAAAAATCAAACTTTATATGGGGATATTATCCATAATTTTCATTTCAGTGATAATATTTCAATTTTACACATACTTTGACACCATTTCTTCTTCTTTAGTATGGTACACTTTAACATTTACGAATTTGTGATTCGGACATATTAAAGAGCGTATCCGGGAGACAACATTATTTTTTACTTCAGTAATCGAACCTTTGGGTTACGAACCACTAGTATATTCATGAAACTCGAAGTTCGTTATTACACGTGTTGGCAATACTATCGCACCTGCTGAACAACATTCGTACACGCACTCGGCGTGTGTGAGACGTTAATAGACCATCTCTTCCACCAGACTGGGCTCCGTTTTTCATTTTTGTTAGGTTCAATCGGGAATCGAACCCGTAATCTACTAATCCACAAAGGTTGTCCATTATATATCAAGTAAGTATGTACCATTTACACATTAAGAAAGAAGTTAACATATTTGCATATTTTAGTTTTACATTTTGTAAACGAAATGAAACTTAAGTTGACTATACATAAAAACATGTATACATATATACGAGTATACAAACCAAGGTAATTTTAATGTAAGCTTCGAAGGAAATTTAGAAAAAAAAAAAAATCTTGCTCGATGTTACTTATATTTTCTGAAAGTTAAAGCATACCATTTTGATAATGCCTGAACGTGACTTGACATTTTAATTTTTAACTAAATATTTCTCATATCACAATATTTCATGGAGAATAAAAAAAAATCATGTTTTATCCTTCTATGTTTTTTTTTTCATAACAGTCATTAGTAACAAATTGATATTTTAAATTTATATTTTTTTTTATAACAGTCATTAGTAACAAATTGATATTTAAAATTTATATTTTGGGTTAACTTGACGAATCATGTATATGTTTTTGTATAATTAATATAGTAGCTTGTTAAGCAATATAAGACTTGTATAATTCTTTTTTTTTTATCTACACAGTACAAGTTTATTCTCATGTCCTAATCTATTTAAACCAATCGGAAAGGTGTTAAGAAAACCTTTAAGGATAACCAGAATGGAGTCGTTTTTAGATAAATCTAGATAACAACATGAATCGGACCCGTTTAACTCGGCTCGAAGACCAGCACTGTCATATATGCAGGTCATCTTTATGAGTTAAAAAATGCACAGCAAATAATTTGTTTTCATTACAATTACCTACCATCTAATTGATTCCGAATAATGTGAAAAAAATAATCTTTCAATATTTTTGAGATATTTAAGAAAATATGAACCTGATTCGAAGAATTTCTTGTAGATTACATTTTATATGTAAGTGCTTTTAAGTGAAATCAGCTAGATATTTTGAGATATGTAGGGAACTTCGAAAGAAAATAAGGCATATTATGAACTCAAAACCCTTTTGCCCTCAAATTAGTAATTCAGAATATCAAAGGAAATAATCAAGGCGATTGTGAAGAAATAGATGCGAGGCTTGGAATATCAAGGCGGCTCGAGAAAAGTTTTTCCTGGTCTTTGAAAAAAAGGATTCTGAATAAAATACTTGGGCTAGAGAGGACGGGAGCAAGCATTTTTATATGCAAAACAAGGAGCTGGGAGAAATCTACTCTCAGCCCAATAAGTTCTCTGTTATAAAGTCAAGAATACTAGTTTAGTCCAAACAATTTGCTAAAGTTTATAAATAAGGAAATCCAGACGAATATTCGAAGAAGCAAGTAGAATACTTGAAGGGTGTTCACGAGTAAGGTTAAGGGATAGCTTGATGAATAGTGCTATTTGAGATCTTATTGAGAAAATTAATCACTTTCCGTAATTCTGGTTGTACTGTGTACATAAGCATTTTTGAAATTTATTTAAAAAAAAAATCCCAGTGATATACCATATACAAAGGCTCTCCTGCCTAACTAAGGAAATATCGGTTCTAAAACAGATAGGATTAAACAAACATATTTATAGAAAAATTAAACAAAAATATTTATTGAGTTATTATAGCTATTAAAATCCCATTATAGTTACATAACATAAAAAAGAGCATTTAAATTAAAAGAAGAAGAGACCAAAATAGCATTCATAAATCTACAAAAATGAAGGAAAGGGAACTTATTGCACATGAAATACTTCTCCGCTGAATATTTTTATCCAATTTCAGTTTCAATCTTGACGTTATCACTAGCTAAATTTTGTCTTCTTTCTAACAACCAATTTTTATTTCAGTTTTAAATTTATAATTTATTTTAAAACTAGCTGTACCCGGCCCCGCGTTGCTTTGGCTCAATCTTGTTAAATGGAAAAGAAAGAAAAGATTAGTTACAATAATTTCACAATGCTTGTGGGTATACAATTATTTTGATGTCTTTTAGCCACTCTCAGTCTGTCGCGTCCATCGCCGTACTCGCAAATGATCGCGTCACTCCAAGAGGCCAATTCACGATATGATTTGAATTCAAATGAAAGATCGATTGCACTGAAAAAGAAGAAAGAAAGTTATAAAAAAAACATATAACATTGTGAAACATTAAAAAAGGAACTGAATAATATTGTTGAGTTCGTAGACGTCTTTGTTCTTGGCGGCAAGAATAGCTCGTTTACTTAGCCAATTGTGATTCTTATAATTGATTTGAATGTTGGGAAATACTTTTTCAACCAATTCTTCTTTTGACGTCACTAAATTGCAGAAGTTATGAGATAATGAAATTCGTCCTGAGTTCATATCAACTGGGCACCTTTCCGTTCCCAATTTCCAGCAATTGATGTGAGAATATCTCAGCTGATCGATCGTCTTGCAGCTGGACACGCATATTTGTAGTTGATTTCAACGTCTTTACGTGTCGCCACAAAGTAGAGTATTTTAGGCAACATATAAAATTGCGAAACATAAAAGTAACTAATTAAATAATTGTAACAAATTAAATGTTAAGAGAAGACAAATAGATAATTGGAACTAATAAAAAAAAAATCTCCATTTCTACATACGATTTGATAGATTTTGAAATATAAACATAGAGATAAAATTAAATTCTATATAAAAAAGATACTATTGATACTCCTACTGACCTCTTTCAGCCACTATCAGCCTTTGAATCTAATCATTGATTCATCGTTAGCCAAAAACTGATCTGGTTTTAAACATTTTAGATTTTTTTTGATAATTCATTTAGGAATGGTCGCACTTTATATAACTTCTCAAAGTCTGGTGAATTTCTTTCAGGTTGAAGCGAATTGTCATTCAAATGTATGTGATTTAGGAGCTAACTAAATCCATTGACAAGCATAAGAGATCTGAAGAATCAGAACCGTCTTCAATATTTTCTATTAAATACTCTAATTGCTCAGCATCTTCATCAACTTCCATTTCTTGGTTGTCATTCGGATCCAATTTATCAATTACCGATTCTTGATCAGTTGGAAGAGATTCGTATTCAGCGTAAGACTGCTCTATTGTCATATTTATTAAATTAAAGGGTAACTCTTCCAACTTCTCCAGCAAATAATTCCGAAATAAATCCAAGTAAAATTGTTTTTTAACCTAAATATAATTTCAATAACTTACCACATTCACTGAAGTCAAATTTATCACAACACAACTATTTTTTATCAAAATTTAATACAAATATATAACGTTTTCATTTATACCCAGCACATATCGGCACATGGACGCTGTCAAAATACAAAATGGCAGACAAAATTTTTGTATATTTTTACGTCTTAGCAATTGGCACTGATGTCGCTACTTTTCAATAAACGTATTTGAAAATTTAAAAATTATTATTTATCATTAAACATTTAATATTTAATTATTTAATATTGAATTGTTTAATATTTAATATTAATTCCGAAACGTCGAAAATGCAATGTGACATAACTGTCAAGTTTAGTTCGTCTATGTCGCTGCAAGAGGCACAAACGTTATTTTTTCTGATTTATAAACCTTTTTATATACACCTGTATATAAATAAAAATATATAAACATTTTTGTATACGAATGCAACCTTTTGTTAAAATTTCAAAGCGATCGGTGAAGAACTTTCGGAGATTAGAGATTTTTAATATACGAACATTTACATTTTTATTCATATAAATTGAATTTAATGATGTTTTAGATAAGGTTAATTTGTATGTTGTTCGAAAGGATCTTGAACTTGGCAATGCACATTCTATTGTTATTAAGCAATGCTCTTTTCATTTGGCGGATTTCCTTTGTATATTGTTTAATAAATCACTATTCCAGGACTGTTAATGTAAGAATAGTTATCTTATGCCTGTATTCAAGAAGGATGATAAGTTGATACCCGGTATGTTGTACCCAGAGAATTAGTGGAACACCCAGATACGTAGGTGGCAGAATATTGGTTGGAAGTACTGTAATACGTTTGAGTCGATGACAAAAAGGATTAAACTTGTCAAGAAAAATAATAGTCCCCGCATTTATCAATCAAATTTATGGTAAGACGTAAAACACAAATACAATAAGGAAGATTCAATAAAGAACACTTTAGAAGGTTACATCAAACTCTCCCTTTCGTCGGCGTTAACGTAGAGTTCCAAGAATAAATATTCCTTTCTATAATTCTGTTTTATAAAATCAGTTGCAAATAGAAATTATTAGAAATTTAAAGAACGTTACTAATAATTATGGAAAATTCAAGTTAAATGTAATAACAAATGAATTTTAGTTTAAAATTAACCTACCTTTCAAAATTTCGCATAAAACATTAAGTGAACATCTATTATACTGTCACAGTCTGTTAGATGAGTACTTTTTTAACCCAATTCTCATCACGTTTTTGAAGCAGGAGGTTAGTACTTACTTTTCTCATGTAGTTGTGTTTGTATTGGGTTTACTGTCAAATTAGTATGGCGGTCGTATAGCATAAAGGGTACTGAAGCGGAAAAATAAATCGGCCTGGAAGGGGTTAGCTTTGTAACGTTTATTTTATTATTAGCTCAGCACGAAAAAGAGCACCCTCGATTTTTAGATTTTTTTATGTTTTAAAGTGAACATATAAATTATCTGACAAATTATGAGAAAGAAATAAGTAAAGAGTTTTTTTGGTATCTTAGATTTTTGCTGTTAATTGTTTTTATATTTGTTTATTTAGAAGAACAGATGATGTGAAGCAG
>CATKWJ010001103.1:0-36868 GCA_949825065.1 Odontocerum albicorne
ACCATAGTACCACTACCGCACTGGTCAAGATCACGGATGACGTGAGACGTGGAATGAGCTTTAAGCAGTTGACATTGTTATGTCTACTGGATTTCAGCAATGCATTCAATACTGTAGACTTTGATCTGCTTATGGCTCGAATGCGTTCATTACGATTCTCTGAATCGGTCATAGTCTGGTTTTCGAACTATTTAAAGGGAAGACAACAATCCTGTAAATACCAAGAGCGTATATCTGAATGGACTGATCTCTCTGCAGGCGTTCCCCAAGGTGGAATTCTCTCTCCACTCCTTTTTTCTATATTCATCAACCCAATAACATCGTCTCTTAAATGTTCTTATCATCTGTATGCAGATGACCTGCAGATATATATTCATTTTGATCCAAATTTCTTTCACGCGGCTTTGAACAATTTAAATACGGACCTTCAATCGATCTCGGAGTGGACTGGGGAGCATGGCTTACTCATCAATCCTAAGAAGTCTCAAGCGATCCTCATTGGCAGCCCTCAGCTTCTCGGTAAATTCAACACTGACTTACTTCCTCCAATATTACTTGATGGCTCTATTATACCATTACATAAAACTGTTAAAAACCTAGGAGTGCTAATAGATAACACTCTCTCATGGCGAGATCAAATAAATGAGGTAAGCCGAAGGATCTTCTTCAGCCTTCATTCCCTTAAAGTGTTGCAAAGATTTCTACCAACTAAAACCAAAATTTTACTCGTACAATCTCTGCTCTTTCCGATTCTGGACTATGCGGACGTATGTTACTTGGATGTTACAGAGGAACAGCTGGACAAATTACAGCGTCTTCAAAATGTGTGCCTAAGATTTATTTTCAACCTACGAAAGTACGATCATATAACTTCATACCAGAAGGCATTGAACTGGTTGAATGTTAGAAATAGACGCCAAATTCACATACTGTCTCTATTGTATAATATCCTTAACTGTCCCGCCGCACCCTCTTATCTCGCCGAAAATTTTCAGCGTCTTTCCAATCATGGATTAGCGCTACGCTCAAACAGAGATTGTTTATTGGCCTTTCCAGTTCACCGCTCTTCTTTTTTCACGTCGTCCTTTACTGTCCATGCAGTGAGACTCTGGAATCAGTTACAAACCAATATAAGACTCGCTCCGTCCTTGGCATGCTTTAAGAAGCGACTGAAAAAACTCTTAATTTCTAGTCAGTAAAATAACGTGTTTCATTCCTGATTTTTCTTTTCCTTTCCTCTCCACCATCCTTTCCTTTCCTTTTGATTGATGATATCTCACTTTATATGAAAAATAGTGTTCGAGTGATTGTCCGTCTTTGTGGGGTTTGTGGGCATGTTCTCACGTATATGTTTATGGATTTCGTGGGGATGGATAGTCATTTGAATGATTTATGCGACCACGTAACTTGCTTCATTTACTTTTGTCTGGTTGGTTGGAAGAGATTGCCGCCTGGCAATAAGCCCGCCAGATTGTATTGCAATAAAAGTGTTAAATAGAAATAGAAAAAGCATTTAATAATTGTAATAATAAACTTTATACATTTTTAGTTTGAGCTTGGTTAATTTTTGATTAAATGTAACCATTAGCTCTTAATGAATCGTAGGTCACGTAGCAAATGAAGGTACCAGGCTTTAATTGCTGCGACACGAGGAGAATTCTCCCCACTTTGCAATACATTTTTATAGAACGTATTTGACAATTTACATTGGATATTTTAATGGGCGGCTTTAATATTTGCCGCATTTGGCAACGATAATTTGATGTCTATTTATTCATATTTCAGATAATTTGATGTCTATTTATTTATATTATGTAAAAGTTTTATCTTTACTGTGAAAGTTAATATATTTACTTTACTCTCTTTCATACAATTACAATACATTTTTTTATATTGGTACTGTGTAATTTATTTTACCCAAAACAACCGTAGTTTTTTTAACAAAACAAAAGGTAGGCTCTATTTTTTTATAAAATGAAACATATAATATGTTACTTGCATTTACGTCATAGTAAAAGGGGTCAGATCATTTGATATAAGATCATATTACATTTGTAGATATAAGTATTCAATGCAATTTTTTTTCAGTAATTAATTTTATTTAAAATCGATAATTGAAAGAAGTACAATATTATATATTCCAAAAAATAAGAGTCAATTTTAAGCGTGCTACGTTTATTTATACACTTTTTATACAATACCGCATTTCTATTTGAAAATACTTCGTTTAAAAATACATAGATTTTTTTTTAATACAAGTTGAAAAACTGAATAAGCAATTAAGTTTCGTACTTTTATTAATTCGTTTACTTTTTATCTCGTAATATATTTTTTTATATCTCAGTTCATTGGAAAATTATTATCAGTTTATAATCGAGAGTTTTGTCACGTATTATTTCTTTTCGTTGATATTTTTTCTTCAGAGTGCTACGGGTAGTCCGTTCACTTTAAATATTTTCATATTTTATAATAGAACACACATACACGTACACACACCATCACACCATTTCCCTATTGAAACAGGCAGCGATGGCAGAGGACCAAACTGTTCTATCTCGACACACATCCTTAGCCTCCTCCCCATCCATATCTTATACAACTTCTACGATTCTTCTGACTTTTGAAATATAATTCACTAGATTCAACCATGCTGTTCGTGGTCTTCCTCTCACACGTCTTCCACTCACATTTCAACTATATGTTTGTTTTGTTAGTTTTTCTTCTTTCATTCGTTCCACATGGCCAAATCCATCTCAGTTTGCTCTTGTTCATCGTACTCAACACATCAGTTTTACGTTCACTTCGTTCCGTAGTATGACATACATTTTTTTAACAAGAGATATGACCGACGTCATAGGTATCCTTATACCCCCGAATACTAGGTGGAAAAAATGCCTTCGTTATTCGAGGGGAGTAGCACAGCGCGAGACTCGAACCGATGACCTTCAGCACCTCGCGTATTCTTGTTACCCCGTATACATTATGCATTTTTACAGCATTTATTCAGTTGCTATCAGTAATTTTCCCCACCCACGTAGTAATAGAGGTTGTAATATTATTAAATTGAATTTGGTTCAATAATATTTGTAAAACGCTTATACATTTTTACAAATCTGGGATAGTCAAGAACCCATACAAGAAGAGAATATGGTAAATATAATCAAAACCAAGGAAAATAAATACTTGGATTATTTAAAAATCGTTATAACTATCAGTGGATATTGATGAGGACGGATTGTTTAGAAGTTAATATAACTCGTGAATTATCGATTGGTTTTTAATTTAGTATATATACACTTATTAATAATTCAACAAAAAATATGACAAATCATTAATTATATACACAACAAAAATAAATACTAAGCTGAAGGTTAATTATAATTTAAGAAGTAATTGCGCAGTTAATTTAATTTACGTTGTTTTGATAAAGAGAGTAATTTATGTTATTCCTCTGTTTTGGCAAAATTAAAGACTTGAAAAAAATATATATAATTTTAAAGGTTTATAAAAGTTATGAAAATTACAATATCATTAAAAAGTTCAATAAAAGTTTTTCTTTGTGAGTCCTCTTCAAACGAAATGAGGCTTTATTAAATTTTAAATCACTTGTCAGTCACTAAAAAAGTATCAACAAAACTTTTCAACTTTTCGCGAGAAAAGTAAATGTATTTTTTAGATTCGCTATTCTACTCGTATTTTCACTTTAATTTTATTTTTAATGATAAATAATATACACTCATGTACCAATAACTCAATATTTATCTTAATGCCTTTTCCATCTATATTCATTTAATATATTTTCTACCTTCCATTGCTTTTTGACTGACATTATTCTGTATTGGTATTTTAAACATATAAATAAAACTATTTTCCTTCAAAAATATCTTTGATTTAATATCAATAATATGTGGTCTAATGAGAAATAAATACGTAAATCATATTTTATCAATTATGTGAAACTTTTGATCCTTGTGTCACAAGGTCAAACGTAAGTGTTTTCTATTATTTTCCTTTCACGCTGTTAAATATTTAACTTCACGTGTGTATGTTTGAATATCATAACTGGGGTTTTATACATTGAGTGGTAAAATAAATCTGTCATTGAGTAATGAAACTGTTATTCGAATACTTAGTCAAAAACTATTAACTATACACGTGATTTATCCTAGTCAACCATTTGGTGGCATTTAGATGCCGTCTTGTAACCCTACAGTGGTAACTGCCGAAAAAAAATGTAAATCCTACATGCATGTACATATCATACATACATACCGTCACGCCATTTCTCTGTCGGTGTAGGCAGAGAGGACATGATACCATACTTTCCTAGCTCAACACACATCCTTAGCCTCGTACGTATCCATACACCTCCCCATACAACCTCTACGATTTCTCGGACATTCTAAATTTCCTTCTTTCCAAATATCATGCACTTTATCCAACCATACATTCCTTGACCTTCCTATCATACACTTTTCATTCACACCTATAATGCATATATATTGTGTTAGTGTTACTTCATACATTCGTTCTACACGCCCAAATCATCTTAACGCATTCTTATTATAATAAGTCACACATCAACATTAAGTTCATATTAATTTCTTATCGCTTCATTCCGTATTCTGTCGTATATTGTCCCTCATGTATTCTTTACTCAATACACACATCTCCACATCATTTATTCGGCTCCTCTCAGTCTTTTTTCTTTTGTCCACGATTCATTTTCACGCATCAAAGTTACCACCAGAATACTTTTGTAGACTATCATCTTAACAAATTTGGATACTGTCTGGTTCGAATATGTATTTAAGGGCTACATTGACTTTGTTTACTAACGCTACATGCCGTTTGATACCCCTCTTAACTCTTCCAATACTACCCAAATAGCGGAATTTCTCAATTTGCTGCAATCTACCATTTTTCCCTCATATTTCGCATTCACTTTTCCTGTCACACTTTTCTATCACCATAAATTTGGATATTTCAATATTCATTCTCAGATACTTTTCTTTGCATATTTCATACAATTTACTTATCAAACTGCGATTCATCTTCACTCTCCGCCAATACTGCCATGTCATATGTATACAGCAATTCGCATACGTTCACATTTGACATTTGTATGCCACCAATTGACCTCTGTTTTTCTTCACATGAATATATAGTAATATTCAACAACCGGGGTGACATAATGCATCCTTGCTTTACCCCTTTCAAAATATTAAACCAATCAATGAAGCTTACATTCACTGTAAGACATGCGCTACTTGCAACATAAAGGTTCTCCATTATATTAATCACGTACATATATTCTAAAAAGTAATATGAATATCACATACAATAATTAATTATAATATAATAGTCTCATAAATTTTGGTGATGTAATGACTTACACGTTATAACATCGAGACATTTTACAGTCAGGAGTACGGTCGTGTCATATTTACGTGATCTTACAAGATTTGCCCTTGCTTTGACGTAAATTGATAATAAATGGAGTAATAGACTGAATTTTGAACACTTTATAGCGACATTTCTGAGAAGGTTTCGCCTTGGGAGGATCTCTTCAAAATATATACTTAGCACTAATGAGATATTTATTGAAGTCCTTTGAAATTTAGTTCTTGGTGACATGGGATCGTGGAAATTTTAAAGGTTAATTGAAGTACTATCGAGGTGATATTTCTTACATTTTGTTAAATTTAGCAATGTGACATGACGAGACTGAATATTAAAAAAAAAACATCTTAGTAAGGTTCCGAACTTTTCCTCGATAATTAAAAATGACATTATGCTCGTAGCTGAAATCAAACTGAACAAAATTTATCAACTTGATTGTGAAGGTAAGTGTTAATTTATTTAACTTTTAAGTGAAGTAATCAAATGACTTTGAATGTTATGTTGTATTGGTAGATATAGTGAGTATGAACTAAAGATAATATCCAAATAAGAAGGGATATGAAAAAATCTAACTGTTTCTTTCGCGTGGTGATCATTACATCCACATTAATGATGCGGACACTTTAAAGAGTGTAACCCGGAGACAATATTTTAGCACCATTATGGAGCTACTGAAGTAGGCGCGTCACTGGGTGTTCGTCTATGTTCTTGTCCGTAGTTACTTATTAGGATTACATTTGTAAACGTTTCAATATTCATTTACTTTTTAAACCAGATTTTGGCAGATCTTGACATGTTGAAAGTAATATAACATCATCATAATCACCATCATACCATATCCGTTTTTGAGTTGACACAGACAACAGATATCCCATTCATTCTATCTTGGGCCACATCTTCCGCTTCTCCCACGTCCATAATCCTCGTTATGCATCCTCTCCTTTTATAAATATATTATCTCGGTTTTGTTTTTGTGTAATCAAAAATCGGAAATAAGTATCGATTTATTTTTTCATGCTAAATATCCTCAGTGAGATACAGGCAAAAGCCTAGTTTACTGGGGCTACGACAAATGAAAGGCAACAAACCCAGATCCATTAAAATTGTATGTCCAAATCAAATTACCAGTTGTTTTTTTCTTAAATTGTGTATATTTCTTGTCATGTGTAATAATAAATAAATAAATAATAATATAAAATAAATTCACTATCTTCTTTTTTTTTAAGATTCATGTGGTCGTGCCTCGTTTTTCTACGTATTACCAAACCTCTCGTATTTTCTATACTACTTACATTGATCATTTTTGTAAATTCTTCATCATTAATTTTTTCTACGTTACCAAACATCTCAATGCTTCCGTCTCCAATTTAGGCTTTCCATATTCTTTCAATCCGTATTCTAACGTAATATTTTCAAACCTTATTCTATCACACGTTATATTCCCACTCATTCTACACAGTGCATTTCTACTGCATTTATCTAAATTTCACAATTTTTTTACCACGCCTTAGTTTTGTTTGTACTCGTACATCTTAATGTTTGGAATAAGGTTCTATTATAAGCAATTATTACCCACCCGGTTTCTCTTGTAATGCTTGAAATATAATAACACTTATACATGCGAAAAACTTACACTGCTATACGACGAAATATAAAAATGGAGATAAGATTCATGCTTTTTACGCATTTCGTCGGCAAAACAAATCCATAAAAACCAAAATTTTAATATGCGTGAATGAAACAATGTAAGACTTTATCACATTGTTATGAAACCAGCTGCAGACTCTGGTATAATAACTTAAATATATTACTCGACAATTCTGAAATCTTTCTCGAAAATCGTTTTTTCGCTATGAAAGCACAATTTACAAAAAAAAGGTTATGATGAGTCGGCTTTTTCCGAACATTACTTTCATCTTGAAAATTTTCCCTCAGATAAACACAAAAAAATCCCCCATTTTACAAAGCCAAGTATCATAAAAAATCCTTTGACCAAAAAACTCTTTGATGTTCCTTACAGTTTATATATGCATGTATAGAATGCCACCAGTTATCAAGATTTAACAAGGATAAATGTCCCTTAATCTTGGCTCTGTTTTTCAAATAATTGAAGAAGAAAAATATTTTCTTAATACTCAGATATTTTCAATTTTTTATTTATTTTATGGCTCTTATTTTTAATATGTCTACTTGATGTATTCAATATATATAGTATTTTTTTAAATTCATTATTTTTTTTCCTTTTTTTTACAGTTTTATATTGTATTATTTAATTATTTTATATTGTATTCTTTAACGATTTTATATTGTATTCTTTTACACTGACATTGTGTACAGTACACCCGGCGAGTGTATTGCAAAGTGGCAGTTTTTTTATGGAGTTCGATATTCTCAATTCTTAAAATAAAAGTTTTCAAATTATTATGCATCGTGACTTAAATTACATTCATATTTTGCTCGCAATGTTTGTTTTTCGTATTTAAAAATCTTAAAAAATAAGTTATATTTAGTTATAAATAATTAAATAAACAAAACAAATGAAAATTTATTATACAGTCGTTTAATATTTGTGACCAATCAAAAACGTATATTTTTATTAGTACCAGAAATAACGGAATGTTTTTTTTATCTGTAAGTATTATTTTATTGATTTATGTATAATATTTAACTAAATTTTTTAATTTACTTATTAAATACGAACTGTATGCAGTTCTACTAAAATAAGTAGATTATTATCTGGTTTCTGCAATTACTTGGTACTTTCTTCATGTTTTAGTGTGTAAGGATGAAGATATTTTAAACTAATCAGTATATTAAATTTACAAATATCCGGAAAAGGAAATATAACATTTTTTTCTAAATTATTTCAAACACTTAAAAAACCATTGTTCATTCCTAATTTTGGATTCACTGTTTGATTTTTCAGCTTTAGCTAAGATATATCTGTTTTAATAAAGATTTGGTCCCCGTAAAGTTCAGGTAGTCGTCGACTTACGACCTACGTGACTTACGACTGTTCGACTTTACGACCACAATCCGGGATCGGTATTATAAGCATTTTTTAAACCCTTCCGAGATGTCTACAACAAGGAAAATGTGAATTTCTCAACGTGCCAAGAAACAATAAAAGGCTATTGATTTGAAAACAAAAATGATGGTAATTAAGCAGTACGAAGGAGGAAAAAAAGTATCTACCGGAGCAAATTTTTAATGGGGATGAAACGGAATTATTCTGTAAACGAATGCCAACACGCGTTTACATCCATACAGAAGCCAAAATCATGCCTGAATTAAAAACTTTAAAAAAAAAGTTGACTGCTGCTTGGCGGAAACATCGCGGGGTTCAAACTCAAGCCTTTAGTAATTTATTTATTATCAATCAGAAAACCCGCGAGCATTCAAAAATGTTAACAAGCACACACTGCCCGTGTACTTTCGTTCCAATAAAAAAAACATGGATAACGAAAACCCTATTTGAAGACTGATTCGTGAATTGTTTTATTCCTCAAGTTCATGAATATTGTGTGGAGAGTAAAATTCCTTTTAATATTTTGATGCACTTAGATAATGCACCTGGACATCCACCCAATGTATCTGATCTTCACCCTAACGTGAATCATTTTTTTGCCGCCAAACACAGCTCCACTCATTCAGCCTATGGACCAAAGTTATACTGCTACATTTAAGGCTAACTATTGGGTGTACAAATAAGTCACCGCCGTTTGACAAAAGTTGGCGCCACCAGTAAGTTATGGTTAAAATTGTCAGATGTAAAATGTCATTATCGTAAGGTTGGACATCTGTCAACAACATGACCTTGAAATATTAGTGAATTTTTATCAGTATAACATATTTTTTTGTGTTCGAAAATGTCAAGTTTTGAGCCGAATAAGCGTCATTTGCGGGAACTTTTGATTTACTTCTTCAATTTGAAGAAATCTGCAGCTGAGGCGCATCGATTGCTTGTAGAAGCATATGGTGAGGCTGCCTTAAGTGAGAGAAGTTGTCGTGAGTGGTTTCAAAAGTTTAAGAACGGTGAATTTGACATCGAAGACAAAGAACGTAGCGGAAGGCCGAAAGTGTACGAAGACGCGGAATTGGAAGTATTATTGGATCAAGATTCGTGCCAAACGCAAGAAGAACTTGCACTTACATTAGGAGTGACTCAACAAGCAATTTCACATAGGTTGAAATCATTGGGAATGATTCAAAAACAAGGAAATTGGGTTCCATATGAACTGACACCGAGAAACGTTGAACGCCGATTTTACACATGTGAAATGCTGCTTGCCAGGCATAAACGAAAGGGTTTTCTGCACCGTATAGTCACTGGTGATGAAAAATGGATCCACTATGATAATCCAAAAAGGAAGAAATCATGGGGAACCCCTGGCCATGCTTCAACATCTACAGCTAAGCCAAATATTCATGGAAAAAAAACTCTTGTTGTGTATTTGGTGGGATCAGCTTGGTGTCGTGTATTATGAGTTGCTCAAACCGAACGAAACCATTGCTGGGGCTGTCTACCGAGCACAATTGATGAGATTGAGTCGAGCACTCGAGGAAAAGCGCGCCCACTGCTACTCCAGACACGACAAAATTATTCTCCTGCATGATAATGCTCGTCCACATGTTGCGGCGCCGGTCAAAACCTTTTTGGAAACAATCAATTGGGAAGTTTTACCCCACCCGCTGTATTCACCAGACATTGCTCCTTCTGATTTTCACTTGTTTCGATCGATGACGCATGACCTGTCTGAGCAGCACTTCACATCATATGAAGATACCAAAAATTGGGTCGATTCGTGGATAGCCTCAAAAGATGAAGCATTCTTCCGACGCTGTATCCGTATGCTGCCAGAAAGATGGGAAAAGGTAGTGGCAAGCGATGGGCAATACTTCGAATAAAACATGAGGTTCCGTTCTTTCACAATAAATGCCCAATTTTTGATAAAAAACGGCGGAAACTTATTTGTACACCTAATATCTCAGAATAACATATACGAGTAGATGCTGACACAGAGCTATCGTTGCGAGAGTTTAGGAAGCAGTACGATTTTCGTAGGTGTACCAAAAATATCGCTCCTGCCTGGGAGGCTGTGACAAAGAAGTGCATGAATGGTATCTGGGAAAATTGTGATGAGCGTTACGCAAATACTTGAAAAATTCGACAGTGAACAAGAACTTGAAGTTATAGAAAAAATAGTAAAATTGGCGAAAGATCTGTCTTTAGAGTGTGAGGTAGAGGACATCGAGGAATTACTAGATCATGAGTCTGGTGAACTTGCGAATGAAGAACTTATTGAATTGGATGAAGAAAAAGTAGTGGAAGAAGAAAGAAGAGAAGCGGAAAAAGAACAGGAGGAGGAGGCAGATAGAAAATTCACCGTTAAGGGACTATCCGAAGGTTTACTTAACTTTGGAATAAACTTCTTCCACATTTTGAAGAAATGGACCCAAACATCGAACGATTTGTAAGGATTGAAAGGATGGCACACGATGTGGTTCGCCCATGACGTGAAATATGCGAGGAGAAGAAGAAACAAACAATCTAGACAAACAAGCGGCCAATAAATTTTTTACATGTATAACAACAACTGTATTTTCATGTTTTATTAATACATATAACGGTTAACCATTTTTACTGTAGCATATTTTTTTAATTAATCCTAACAAATGCAAAAATAAAAAACAAAGCAATACGTAAAGATATCCGAATATCAGGAATGCTAATGATAAAAAAAACAAGAAAAACTCGAAAAATAATAAAAAAAGAAACCTCATAAACGACAGTGGTGATACACTGATTATAATAAGAACATAGAAAACAGTCTTATGTTATGATATCATCACGCACTATAATTCACATGTGTACCGAAATTATTACATAAACCGATTTACGACCAGATCAACTTACGACCTGTTTATCGGACCCGATTGTGGTCGTAAGTCGACGACTACCTGTAATAACACTTAAAATAAGGTTCACATATTTGAAGGTTTCAGACGCTTCAGACACATCCCCCCCAGACATCTCAAGTACCTGTAAAGCCTTTTTTTACTTAAATGTTATCAATTTTCTTAATAGATTAATAATTAATAAGCGTTAATAAAACACAACGTATTTGAAGTGTTTCTATTAATTATTGCGTAACCACACCATGTAGAGATATCACCACTTCGGGTATGTTGAAAGGTACCATGCAAAAGTCAAAAATTAAACAAATTGTACAGCGCTCTTCATATTTACGTAAGCTTAAACAGGGAAGTTAATAATTAATTATGATGTAAAATACTATAAAGTTCGATGCCTGCTGTGGATACGACCCGAAACGATTCTAAACAATCCGACTTCTCATAAGAATGACCATTGCTTATGCAACTCAAGAAAATCGGATGAAAAGCTAATGTTAAGTGCACGTATTTGAATAATTAATTCGTACCGAAATGGTTTATTGCAATCTAATATGTCGTAAATGATTCCAAAACTTTTCACGAATAGACGTTTTTAATGTTTTTTAATTGTCGATAAAACTCTACGTTCTTTATTTTATCTAGATCCCACTAACAGCGCTTGAATACCTTAAATCAATTCTTATATACTTCTGTAGTTAAATTACTTCTCGTTTTGAACTCTTTCCACCTCGAAAACAAAAAAAAATATTAGAGTTTTAAATCGAATGCAATTGAACAAAGTATATCTCACTTTTTAAACTGCTTAATTTGTCTGTAAAACTTTGTCGAGTAGTAATCAGCGGAAATAAAATGGCTGTATACCAACTTAAAAATTCTAATATTTTAAATTATTTTGAATTCAGAATGGAAAAAATACAGGAAGAACATGGTAACACGAGTATACCAACTTGAAACTCCTATATTTTATATTATTTGGAATTATTTTTGTTTACGTTTCATATTAAATTTCAACACTTAAATATTTAGATCCTTGGCGTGGTAACGCTGTGAACTTTGTAGAGAGGTGCTGCACAGTGTTTTGAGAAATATGGAATAGGGGACAAAAGTCGTAATTTTTATTGTATGTATTTTGTAATGACGTTGTAATTATGTGTTGTAAAATCATATCAAAATAGGTAAATACTTAATATTTCAGAGATTTCACTGTAGTTTAAGGAGTTGTGTTTTTACTAACATACCGTTCTCAAACCCGTATTGAGTTTTCATTGTGAGATGCTAATTCCATACTGTTTTTATTGTTTTATTAATTTATTTATTTATATAAATAAACGGTGAAATGTACATTATTACAAAAATAAAAGAGTAGTAAGTGTTCAACACATTAAGGACAAAATATATTTAAAAAATAATTTACAATTATACTAAAAACTATCAGAAAGAAACAGGTATCAAATCGTACAAAATCACTTATTACCAACACAATACGGGGCCGTCCATAAGCGCACAGCCCACACTGCGCAAAAAATACAAACACAAAAGACAAATCATTGAAAAACAAATTGAAAACAAAATATAAAAGACGGAATCAGTCAGCTACAAACTCTTCAAGAAACGCGCTGGATTCCATTTCAAGTTTCTGATATTCGGAAGTGCCTTTTCAGGGATTCTTTATAAGTCAAAAAACTCCAAAAACCCCGAGACTACACCGTACTCATTTCCGATCCTGTGCAGTCTAGGTATGGAAGAATTCACAAAATAATTTGTTCTTTATTTTTCCCAAAGAAATGTGCCTTGCAGCTATGTAATTATTGTCGAAACTCAAAGGCTAATAAATTCCAAGAGTTTCGGACAGTCGATCATTCCATACACGACTTGCAAAAGTACAATCAAGTCCACTTTTAGACTTATTCGTATCAAATTAAGGTTAGATAACAACAAATTGTGATTTATATCATTCATATTAAGACCAAATTCAAAATTGACGTGCTAATTCTCTTAATTATTGTATAATGCGTATTCTCTTAATTATATATTTCTCAAACACTACTTGGTTATTTAAATGACGCTGTGTCTCATCGAGATTTCTTGTATTTTGTAGTAAGCTTTAT
The DNA here is from genome assembly GCA_949825065.1 of Odontocerum albicorne. Classification (NCBI taxonomy): domain Eukaryota; kingdom Metazoa; phylum Arthropoda; class Insecta; order Trichoptera; family Odontoceridae; genus Odontocerum; species Odontocerum albicorne. The sequence goes on from CATKWJ010001103.1 coordinate 13,428, forward strand.
GGCATCAATAAATTCTAAATCTGGTAGATTATATATGTATTATTTGAGTCTCAAAATTGTCTTTTTTATAATTTTTGGAAATAGTTTTTCTTTTAGTGAATATAGATAAAAGATCAGATAAAATAATATAAGATATAATTTAAGTTGATTGATGAACTTATTAACTCCAGATTCTTTTTGTCGCCTTTCTTTCAAGCTCCAGCTTCTTTGAAAAACATTCACAAAACTCACGGGCTTAGCGACGATTATTTTTCTGTAGCAGTTTCAACTAGTTTATGAGATAAATACAATAAAAAATCAAAATTCCTTCTCGAGTTATTGACGTCAGCAAACTTTTATTTGTATCGAACCACTACACGTGTTTCTATCTCCTATCCCGAGTCCCTCTTCAGGCGGAAAGCTCGGGATAGGAGGTATAAACACGTAGTAGGTATTTATGTAATTAGTGGAAGAGCAAAGAAATATTCTTATATGGAGTTTCATAAAGTAAAAGCCGAAACCTTTGATAGATAACTCACTTACTTCTTCAGAACAATGTTATTCCTTTAATTTCGAATATTTTTATCAAAATACTCAAATGCTACAATAAATCGCAATTATGGATACCCCTTCCCCCTAAATGACGACCTCCGTGGCCTGGTGGTAAGACACTTGTCTGCTAATCCGGAGGTGCAGGTTTGATCCCCGCTGGAATCCTGATTTTCCAAATAGGATTCCAGTCTGGTTAACACTCAGAACCTATAAAAACATATTTCTGGTTGGTTGGAAGAGATTGCCACATGGCAATAAACTCGCCAGGTTAAAAAAAACATAATTAATTAGCATGTAATGTAAATTTAACCATTAACTATTTTAGGTTGGAAATAATGTGATAAACACGTGCATCAAATTATTTAATACATTTCTGAATATTTAGGCATTATCTATGATTACTCCACAGCAGTTAAACATGTCCAAGTGCTAATCAATTTTTGGAATTTTGTATGGGAGACAAAGTACTGTGCGCCGGTTCCAAGTCCATACTGTTTCCTGGCGTCAACGTTGATTATCTTCTTATTGTGTGATTCCCTTCTTGCTACCTTTTTCCACCTGTTAATTTTTTTAATCCGGGTTTCTTCAAAGTCTATTTCAGCGTATACATTTCAAGAATCACAAACTATGTATCGCTAAATAATGCAAGCTCGTCTACCTAATCAAATATCACGTGCTTATGACCCAACATTATTCCAAGGAACATCTGTTAAATTGATCTCTAAATCTTCTCCCCCAAAAATATTGAACAACATTAAAAAAAATAAATCGTCTTGTGATAGGTCTTTCATTATATTTAACTCCCTTATGAGCTCCCTTTTTAGCTAGAGTATTGCCTTTGGTCCACATATGAATGTCTTAGCCACACGCATAAGCTTTCTCAGAATACCAGACTCCTAAACGATATTCCTCAATAGGTGAACCCGGTGAGCACTGTAATTTTTCATACATTACCGTACATATATTGAAAGGGTTCACACGATTTCTCCAACAATGTAATATACCTTTTTCTTCCAGCCGTACGGGTAATCGTCAAAATTTTGTTCAGAAAATGGTCCAATGCGCACAAGAAGAATATGACAGTTTTGTGAATAAAGTTATATACATATAGTTATTACAATAAAGGTACGAGTATATACGAGTACATATAGTTATTGGAATCCAACTTTTAACGTGTCTTATGTAGTAATGTCATTGAAGGTCATCTTTTATTCTTCATTTAAAGTTTTTTCCTACAAACACGTTTAATGAATTGGAGCATCTTATTTTTAAATGCTTTCCGACCACCTTTCAGCAACTTTGCTGGGACTTCATTAATTCCCACTGTTTTAATTTTGCGTGTATTTCACTGAGTATGTATCTAGCTTAAACCAAATATATTTCATGTATGTTGATTATGTTACACTTGTCTAATTCTGTTTATTTTTTGCGTTATCTAGTGGCTCACAATAAAGATTTATCTGAAAGCGTTCTCGCCCCTTTGCATCACTTTATCCTTCTTGATTATCACATTGCATGTTCATGATTTAATTGCTGAATAACGTAACGTGTAACATTTTTATTCTTATTTCTAATCTCTTTTAAAACATAAACGAGTATTTTGGAACATATGTTATACGAGTATTTTAAAATATATACTAGCCTTGATTGGAGGTAGTCAAAAGATATTTGAACTACTTATTCAGATATAACATGATCTTATGATCTTCTCGTTATTATTTTCTCGCTTCTGATGCCTGCTTTTAATGCATTTGTCGACGTACTTTGCTTTATACTTATTTATGTCATATAAACCTTATTGTTTGACAATTTTTACTACGTGAATTTCACGTGTATTTAAGGATTCTTGTATGTCTTTATGCAAAGACTGCTCGACACAATTTTTTTATTCATATTCGCTAGAAAAATTGTCCAAATTTCATTATAATTCCCTCGTTGTGAAGACTCTTAATATCATTTATGGACTATTTTCCAATTCCTATATTAAATTCTCACAAAATCAACCAGATAAAAACATCCACTTTGTAATTATTGGTAGAAATCGTCTGTGCAAACATTACTTGCTTCTGCTGTTGGAGAATATAATGAACAATTAACAATCAACACATTCCTTTTAGTCTCAGTATTGATTGATTTCAGAAGTGGAACTAAAGTAAATGAAGCCTCTTCATTCGACTGTTCACAATAAAAGGGATGTTTCTCTCTTACCTGTTTTGATTTCATCGTGAACGTCATACCATCAATATTTCTTAAGACTCCCCGATTTGTAGCCAACACATTTTCTGGGCTACACAAATTCCGATACAATTACATTTTTATTCAGACACAAGTAACTGTACTGCTTCAAGTTGTCACAACTGTTTCTTATTTTTTTACTTATATAACTGAGTTTACGTAAATTAATACAAACACTCAATCAATCTTTAAGAGTCATGACTCGAGGTTAGCTCAACGGTAAACTAAAATGAACAAGCGTTCTGTTTATCTCAGGATTCGATAGGTAAATTACTAGATATTCTCACGAAGCTGACACCAGGAAGGAAAGTAATAATTAAAACATATGTAATAGATTGAATAAAAAAATTATTTATTATTGCTATCGGATCAATGACCTCGATAGAAGTAGGTAGATATCGAATAAGTAAATGGCTCAAATAACTTCCCAGATTGGAGGTTAAGTTTAAATCAATTTTAGATCAGTCACTCCAGGAGCGGCGATCGCAAAAAACAAGGTAAAATTGGTAGTGAAATCAACAAAGAATTACAATAAAATAGATTCACAATACCTTAGAGATTATTAAGACGTATTTGACAGCTAACGTGTCCATTTCCTCCCCGTTCACGAAGTCCAGGGCAGAATACTGGTGGCTTGAAGCATGTCGATGGTGCTGGCGGTAAACCTCGGATCCACAGATGACGGCGGATATTCTCCAGAAAGAGCGTGATGGCAGCTAAGACCTTCCACAGTGGTATCAGCGAAGGCGGGAGTATGACGCAACAGGCATCTGCGTATTTGGCTCCGATATTATGAAAGCCGAAGTAGAAAGGGGTCAGATCCTGACGTAACAGAAGCAGCTTCTGGATAGGGGAGAATTCCTGGTTGGGAATCTCACCTTAACTGAATTTAGAGCTATTTGAATTTAGGCTCGAGAGTAATTATTAAATAAAAGAATTACAACGTGAAACAAACGGGCGTGAACCCTATATCTATTGGTTCGAGCCCGGGAATGCCGTCAGCGGAGGGTGGCCACCCCTTTTATAGCCAATTTTTGTGGAGGGGATAGGGGACGCCGGCATCATACCTGCACTTTCGGCGGCAAACCTTGAGACTTCTATCGCTGTGACGCTGGTTCTTTTGCCGACAATAACAAATAATTATTATTATAATCACGAGAAATTATTTCTAGAACACAACAGAACTTCGTGATTCGTATAGATTTTGACACGTGCTCAGCGAAGGGTAAGAATTAACGATCATTTAAGATTCTCCTAATTTGTAGGCCGACAACTATCTCGACATGGCGTCCGAGGAATTTTGCGGGAATTCTATAGCCATTTTGAATTTAGTTAAATTAAGAAAATACTCCTCACAAAGTTTATACAGAAAAGGTGTATTTTAAATACAGATCCCAAATTACATTTTTGATTGCACTTCTCCAGACTTGATACATCTGGTTTGAAATTTTCTGATCTCGTTTCTCTAGATTTTTTACGTGTTTTGGTTGCATGCGCACATCACCAAATTGCCGGGCTAAGAGGATTGTCACACATATTTATCGACTATTCCCCTATGCACCATCTGGGAACGCTGACCAGCTGTTGCAGACCAGCGTGTATTATCTTCCACAGGAGGAGTTCTTTATAAAATTTTAACAAAGTTTTTTTTAAATCGTATTTATTCTATACTTTTTATATAATATTAAATAAATAGTAAAAAAATATTTGCATTATTTTTTTATAATCTTCAAATATACTTGTTATGCATGTTTTATATTTGAAATGACTGAATACGAAAGCAAAATATTGATAAAATATTTAGAATAACTTGGGGCTAATGGAGGAATTGTGTTTGATTTCGTTTTATTATTCATGAATGAATTTGAAGCACAGGCCGAATTCCAGTTTTTGTGATTTATGTTTTTCACAAAAATCAGTTTTCCTCGTAACCCATGAATAAATGCTTGAAAAATTATCTCTCATTTTTTAGTTTCGGGTTTATTCCCGATGTAACATAAAAGTGTGCTATTATGTTTCAAGGCCTTCACAAAGAATTAATTTATTTCATTAACGAAACATATTTTTGAAATTGTATATACAAATATTTTGAGAATTTATCAAAGCAATTATTTGTCAAGTGAAATTCGTTTTTGAGTGGGCTTTTCAAACATCTAGTAAATAAGATTTATGTAAATATTTTTCTTCTTTTAATTTTTTTAAACCGCGTATCGTTTATCTTCATTCACGATACATATTTAACCTTTTTCTGAAATACCAATCTAAAATAATTTATGAAACACGTGTCGTATTATCACAATTATTTCGTGAAATAAATTGAAATATTTTGTTATGGTAAAACTTTATTTTTTGAAGGTGGGGAGAAATGTGTAGAGGCATCGTTTTTGCTTTAAGCCCGCTAGGCATGATGCTTTGTTTCATAGAACTAATATATTTGACACCTTTAATTTTATTGAAGGTGTCAAATAGATCTCTAAACGGCACTATATTGATTGTCCTTTTATTCACATTATTTGATTGATCAAGGATTCCTTTTCTTTCATGATAACTTGAATTTGTGTAGTTCTGTTTAAAATACATTTGATAAAATACAACACGCTCATTTATTTTTCTTTAGGAATGCCATGTTCCTTTGCTGTAATTTTTATGCCTTATCATCTCTTTTTTAATTGTTTATCATAAACTTGTGCGGGGCCAACAAATATTTAAAAATGCTCGAATTTTAAAATATGGATATTATTAAAAATGAATTAATTTAAATTTACTGTTTATAAAATGGAATCGCGGTATTATCACCATTATACGATAAAATACTAACTTTAACATAAACGTTTTAAAATATTGTAGAAATTCACCAATTATTACACTTATTGCGTCAAATACAGAGTTTTTATTAAAATACATTTATTTACTTTTTATTTTTTCTAAATTCAACTTATTATTTTTCATTAAGAAAAGAAGAAATTAAAAGTTCCTATCTGCTTAAAAACTTAAACAAATTTAAAATTATCACGTATTAAAGAAATGTTTCACTTAATATACTCGTGATAACTTTATAAATATTAATTGGAAAGCTTTAAAGAATTTATAAGAGAAATAAAGTTTTTTCTTTGTAAATCATATTGTTTTTTTTTTCTGTTTCTTAACTGTCAGTCACGGTGACACGCGCACGATATCACAAAAATCTAAGAATATTACTTACACATATTTAATATGTGTAATGATGTTCTTTTCGTAATACATTTTCAAGAAATGTGACATTTCGTTCTTCATTGTTGGAAAACGGGTTTCGTTTTTTTTTGTATTGCTTTGTTTAATTTTTTCATATAAATCAAGCAGACTTCATAATGCTTTTTATTCGCTATTGAGGTATACAAGAGCCAAACCATAACTATTGAAGAAAAAAAAGCATCTGGTGAATACTCTCGCCTTTACTACGTTTGTATACGCCTTGAAGACATGTACTCCACGAGCAAACAACAGACGTAGAACAAATTCAATTGAAAGTGGTGTTGGAGATGGGTTCTGCAAATTATATTGATGATAAGACGTACTTACGTATCTATTCTGAAAGATTCGAGCTTCACTGGCATATTTTTAATAACCAATCTACGACAAATCTTCTAACTCTTTATAACACTGCCCACGCTGAAGGTGACAGTTGAGAAAAGTCTTACTTCGTACTACGGGAGAACAAGCGCAAGGCTTCCACAAATGGTCTTCTTTAAGTCTTCAGATTTTCTCTAAGTATATCTCCGCAGTCAAACCATTCTTTTGTATTTAATATAGATATATTGATCAATTGACTTCTATAAAATCACTGCACAGGCTTTTCTTTGTAGCAAACTGAAAAAAACTGTTATCTAAAAAATATGACAACCTCTGTAACTTAGTTGATAAGAAAAGACGTTTGTCTTCTTACTAGGAAATAAAAGGTTCAATTCTGTCGATACCTAGATAAAAAAAATCAGTAAGGTTTTCTCTTAAAGTTTATTTTACCCTTTTCTGGATAGATGGAAGAGATTTTGTCACGACAATGAAACCCGCCAGGCTGTAATTAATACAAATATAGTGTAATACATACATACAAACTCACTTATTTTAAGAAATATAGAAACAATTGAGTATTCGGATCTCTCTTTCTACCAAATAATGACGTATGATTTCGAATCTGTAAAATTTTTCCTTTATAACCATTCAGCACAAATTCAAACTGTTTCCCGTTAAATTATACACAATATACGCAGAAGGATAGTGTACAAGAAGATCTCAAATGTGCTGAGACGATGTGAGGGACGCAGCAGGATATCCTTTACCACTACTCTGCGAACTGAGCATTGTGGATATGGGTAGATAAATTGTTATCATTATGTTATATTTAAACTTTAAATATTTAATTATTTTTCTTGTTATTTAATGTAATTTGTTTGTTTAAACATCATGTTTATGTGTCAAATGTAAAATACAAAATAAATAGTATATAACGAATGTTTAAAACAGTACAATATCTTTATTTAGGTAGATTAAAAGTTACGCGAGTATGTACATTAAATTATTTGAATTTTCATTAACATTTAAAAAATGCTTATACATATGTAGTCTTGTGTGTAAAATATATTTTCATCTAATATAAATGTAACCTAAATAGTCGGAATAATTTGTTATTCATTTCACCAGTCGTCCGTCCGGTGGTCACGTTAACTTTATGAAGAAAAATTATGAATTTAAATTTTTTATTTTTATTCATAACACGGTAAAATGTGAAAATACCCACGAATGAAGGTCAGAATTATAAAGATAAATTGACACGCGCCATTCATTCGACATGAGGGACACAACACAACACGAGAGTGGAGAAAAATGAGATTTAATTATCCACTTATTTTGTACAGCTACTTTCACTTTGCTCACTGGACCATTTAATGATGGCAAAATTCTCTGACAGGGCTGTCCTTCTTTTACATGCTAGTCACGCAGGTGACTAACCAAAAAGGCGCTCCCAATAAACTTTTCGACGATTTTTAAAGATTATAAAACATCTTCTTGTTGGTGCCCTCAATTATTTGTATCATGGTCACCATAATCATCCACTATCGTTCATTTGGTTCTCAGGGTGATTGTTTTGAGAATATACTGCATAATTTCCCGTTACCTTTTGGATCTTAGTATCCTGGATATTAAAGCTGCTGCAGCTACGCCCATGGATGCCCAGTTCTATTTTGTATAGGAGGTCCTCCTCCACACTGATCTCCAGGCTGATGTTGCAAGCAGCTACTGTTCTCTTTAGAGGGTTAGATGAAATTTGGGTTTGGATAGTGTATAGGTAAGGGAAAGTCATTGCAATTTTGTTAAGGAAAAATACAGCAGTGACAAGCTCGAAAACTTCGGGTATCCATTCGCATGCTTACGGAAGCAATAAACCTGTAAGATATACTTCAATGATTTGTTTAAGTACATTTAATTATATCACACTTGGATGTTTTCTTACTCTTATTGGTTAGTTTGTAATACATTTAGAATTTGCTAGACTATCTTGGGAAAAGTCTTAGACAAATCTGTTCTCATATAGTCTTTATACCTGCTAGTATTACATATTTACAAATGAATATCATTGTATGGTTGATGTCCTAAACAATAATATCAAGAAACGGCCATGTGGATCTTTCCATTCATTTGAATATGAATTATCACCTGCGTCAAGTATCGATTCGACCTTTACGCCCTCACCGTCTACAGTGTCTCCAGTTACATATCTAGCAAACACGGCGTGTCCTGTACGAGTACATTATCCAGTAAATTACAAAGATCACGTTCGCTGTCAAGTACCGTCGCTTTGATATCCGTTAGTTGCGAGAAGTTTGCATAATGTGTGGTAGGTATTTAATTCCCTACCTCTTATTGACAACACATGTGTATTTTCGAATGTACTCGTATATACGAAATGGTATTCACAGGTAACGGAAATATTACGGATTGAAAAACAAACTGTTTCAAAGATAAAAAAGGAAATTGAAACAGTTCGGTTACGAAAAAAAAAATAATGATGAAAAAAATACAAAAATAAGTTAGTCGCGTAAAATATAATAGAAGAAACGAAATGTTGGGAAAGACCTAGATAAACTGGCATGCCAAAATAATCAAATTCTGAAAGAAGGAAGAGTAAAAAGCCATATTAATAATAGAGTATGAATGACGATATGTATGGACGTGGTAGAAACGAAAGATGTGTAGAATAAAGTGGAGATCTATTAACTTTGCCTACCCCAATATTAAAATGGCTTTATGGAGATGATGATGATGGTAATAAGCAAATATGAAAATGGTTGGCTTCTCACTAAACCAGGTTACGCCCGTCCTCCTTTTCTAGCAAGACGCCTGTCTACCAGCCCAGTGGTTGTGAGTTCGATTACGGTTGGAACTTAGTTTCCCTTCCTTTTCCGTGGTTGCAGTCCTAAGACTGGTTTGCAGCAATTTCAACTCTTCTCCTCCATTCCCCCCTGTCTTGTGCGGCTCTTTTTAAATCTGTATATGTTGAGCAGCGCACGTCCACCAACAGGTCCTCCAGGTACTCTCGGCGTGGGCGTCCCCTAGAGCTTGTCCCCTCGGTCATACCCTCCATTGTGGCATGCAAGAGGCCCTCTTGTCGTATTATATGACCGATCCATCTTGCACGCCTTTCGGACAGGATCCTGAGCAGGTGCCTTCTTCCTTCGATTCGTTGGAGAACCTCTTCATTTGTGATGCGGTCTCTCCAGGAAATTCCTAATAGTCTTCTATAGGACCACATCTCAAAAGCCTCTAGTCTTCGTATATCTCTTTCGGATAGGCACCATGTCTCGCAGCCGTACATCAAGATACTCCATACATAGGTCTTGATGAGGAGTATTCTCAGTTTTAGGTCTATATTATTTGATTCTATTATTTTCGACCTTTTATTAAATGCAAGTCTAGCCTGATGTATACGGCTGTCGACCTCGCTCTTGGACCGACCGTCCCATGTTATTTTGCTCCCGAGGTAGCCAAACTCCTTGGTGTTCTTTAGTGGTTTACCCGACATCACTATTCTCATCTGGTGTTGCGCTCGACCTACAGTCAGCAGCTTTGTTTTGTCTTTATTTATCTTCATACTGTTTCCCTTATAAAAATAAAAATGGATAATTTACATAATACCGTGTAGAGAGCAAACTCTCTTTAAGGACGCTCTAATTCAGGATTCGAACTCATTATTATTGACATATTTAAAATATTACGATTTATAGAGTGTAAGGATAAGAATGCAAAAAATACTTTCATAAGATTAGGCACTTCCCTGCATCTGCATATGTTCAGAAAAAAACATAGGCATGAAAAATTTCTGGTCTATTTCTGGTGGATTTTAATAGATTGCCACATGACAATAAATCCACAATCTTATACAGTACTAGTCAAAAAGTTTTGAAAGCGACCTCTATGGAGCAGTAGAAAAACCAAAATTTCTACGCCATTTTAATATTTCATCTTTCATAAGAACGTACTCAAAATTTCATTTCGGTCTGTCAATTCATTCTTTGTTTACAAGCCATTTGAAGTTGACGTGTCAGTGTATTTTTTAACAATGGAAAAATCCGAATATCGTGCAGTGATTAAATTCTTTGTTTTGGAAGGTTTATCGGCTACTGAGATCCATGCAAAGATGGTGAAAGTATTAAAGGAGTCTTCTCCTTCATTTCCAACCGTTCACCGATGGGTTTTGGAGTTTAAGCGTGGCCGTACAAGCGTTGAAGACGATCCACGCTCAGGACGTCCAAAAAGTGCATCAACACCAGAAATTATAGCGAAAATACAGGATATGGTTTTGGAAGATCATCGATCGACTGTGGATGTGATAGCTGACACCATAGGCATCTCACATGGAACAACTTGGCATATTTTGGCTGAAGTTTTGGGTTTCAAAAAACTGTGTGCACAATGGGTGCCGCATTTGCTAACAATGCAACAAAAACACGTTCGAATGCGACTTTCTGAGCAACATTTGGAGCAATTTCGAAAGGATAAAAAGGATTTTCTGTGTCGATTCATCACTATGGATGAGACTCGGGTCTACCACCATGATCCTGAATCAAAACAAGAGGCTAAGGAGTGGTGTGAACCAGGCACTTTGGCTCCGAAGCGAGTTCGTGTCCAGAAATCGGCCAAGAAGGTGCTAGCGTCAGTTTTTTGGGATGCAAAAGGAATTTTATTGATAGATTATCTCCAAACTGGTAAGACAATCAACTCTGATTATTATTGTGACCTTTTGGAGCAGTTGGATGAAAAAAATTGTGAAAAAAGACCCGGTTTGCAGAAGAAAAAAATCATTTTTCATCAAGACAATGCACCTGCTCACACAGCTCAAAAAACCATCGCGAAAATCAGTGAATTGGGGTACGAATTGTTGCAGCATCCACCCTATTCGCCAGATTTAGCTCCCTCTGACTTCTGGCTGTTCTCACACCTCAAAAAATTCCTTCGTGGAAAGCATTTTTCATCAAACGAAGAGGTTATAGCCGTCGTAGAGGAGTATTTTGCAGGCCTTCCAGAAAGTCACTTCCGTGATGGGACAACAAAGTTCGAAGATCGTTGGACCAAGTGTATTGATCTTATGGGAGACTATACTGAGCAATAAAAGTGATTTCCCCCCAAAAAAAATGTATTTTCATTTCCGCTTTCAAAACTTTTTGACTAACCTAGTATACGTTGGAAATGGATACAATACAATACAATAAATATATTATATTAAATTTGAGGCCTTTAACTTTGTTCAATGACGTTCCCTGTAGTTGTTTTCAACATTTTAAAGAAAGTTAAGTCATTTAAAATAATCAATTTTTTATGTATTAAAAGCGGCATATTTATAAAGCTTCCGCATGCGAGCGGCAGTACCCCTATCGCGACCCTTTGTCCAGGGTCCATACTAAGTACCTGCGAGGGTACAACAATTAGTCTCTCCAAGGGCGAGCGTCTACTCCAGTATTTATTAAGAGGCGGATTTACGATCAGCTTCACGGGGCTATTAATTATTGAAGTTAATCATTTATCCTCGCCCAGTTCATATTATACTTAGACCCCTCGACTAGGACTTAACGTGGCAAAGCTTAACTTGTAATTGGTTAACTTGTATTAATATTTGTTTCTACTCTATTTTTTTTACTTACCGTTGTTTTAGATGTTATATTCACAAGCTAGAAGGAAATAATAATTATTAATAGAAATTTCGAATGTATTTTTATCCAATATAAAAATGAAAGATTCCATGACTTAAAATCTAGTATATTTATTGTTCCAAATCGATCCAGTAGGGTGGGGTATAATGACCGGGTTTTTGCCGTTGCTGATCCCGTGATCGTAAAATAGGCTGCATCTAAGTATTACAAATATGTGAGGCGTGTGCAAATTCAAGAAGCAGTATATGACAACCCTTTTATGGAATTATCAAAATTTATGATTATATATGAATACTACAGACTTACACTGCACTCCACCTAAAGCTGAAGACGATCCCATATCGATAATTTTAAAAAGTTTTCTTAGTAGTTGGTAATTTATCGCGATTTTCACACGGTATACTTTTTTCTGAATATCTGCAGATGCAAAAAAGTGACTTTCTTATTATTGCACTTAACTTATCTCATTATTTGTGATATGTTTAATATTTCAAAGACTGGGTTTGATTCCCAACTGAATAATATGAATTATATTATAAACTGAAGAATAAACGTAATAAACTGGAATATTATCTGGTTTTGTATATGTTTATAGCAAGGCAAACCAAAAGCTTCTCATTCTTTTTTCTATTCTGTCAGAGTAGAATATCAAAAAAGTGTTTTGTGTGCTAGTGAACAGTTATTGAAAAATCACCAAAACGCTTTCCATCATTTTTTTTTTCAAATTTAATTTTGTTTAGATTCTTAATTTGAAACAATGGATTGAATTAAATATTGGCTTTGATATTAGCATATTAATTTATTGGTTATACTAAAAAATTGTTAAAAAAATACTGGAGAAATCCTCATGATCTCTCCAGTAATATTTTTTTTAACTTATACTTAAATTAACTTTCTAGAAATTATGACAACAGCCCGGGAGTTTGGGCTCAATGTTCGATGGTTCTAAAAAAACTGTTAAGGTTTTCTTTTTTTTACACCCTTTTCTCTGATATCTTTATGGTTGTTTGAAATAGATTAAAATAATATAGATGCGTTTCATAAAATTGGGGTATGATTTATAGTTAGTAACAAACCAATGCTTCTATCAACTGGAAGGGATTATTATCAAAATAAATTATGAAAAATGCTATACGAAGTTTCAGTTATATCGGTAAAAAATGTAAATCCTTTATTTGATAATCAATTGATTTATTCACCTTTTAAAATCAAATTCAAAGCAAACGAGCAATATTCATTAAAGCAGACAAGCAATATCGAGAAATTTCACAAATTTTACAATCATAGACAAAGCTTTCTTTGAGTCATTAATGAACATATTGTTATAAAAAATCAAATGAATTAATGAATTTTATATATGCATGATGTACGTATACCTATCGCCCCCAGCCATAACGTATAGCTCGTAAGAACATATTTGGGAAGATAGTTTACGACTAAATGTTTCCCATAATTTAGTCCCATTTGGGAGATAAACTTCAGATTTTGCAATAAACTATTCTACATACGGCCACTAAACTAAAAGCTCTCGCATGAATATAAATTCATAATCAAATGGATCATAGAAAAGAGGTCGCCATTTATGTTATGACAGAGCTAGGGTATTACATTACCTTATAACTGTTTTGATCGCCTTCTTAATAGAAGGATCGTGCCATTTTATTTAGTTCATAATAAAAATAAAATATATCACAATAATAAATGTATGACAAGTACATAGAACCCTATTTCAATTCATTTAAAAAATCAAAAAGCAGTATTTAAGCGCCACTTTATATATTCAGGTGTTATGAATTTTTAAAATACACTACGTTTAAAAACGCAGTTTTAAAAATTAATAAGTCAAGTATACTTTTCGCCGGAAGATTTTCACTAATTAGATATTTAAAATGCCTAGATAGTTAAAACACAATTATAATGAGGGATGATAAATCGAATCAGACTGGATACGAAAAACTTCGAAGCAATTTAGAAATACCACTGGAACCTAAAATGGATTAAACCTAAAATTGCAAGGAACCTAAAATTACACGAAAGATTTAATAGATTTAACTTTTTTTTCTAAAATATTCACCTTTTTTAAGACTAATATTCTTTCATCAGAATCTTATTATTTCCCATTTTATTTTCATACTGTTATTTTAAAGCATTAATATATCAGCCGTGATTAAAAAGAGACTTACTGATGAAACTTACCTGGCCACTAGAACCGGGTAAGTTTTGTCTGTGTGTGAAAGGAAATATGTTTCCCGTTTTATGATCTCCTGTGAATACCATTTCTTTCGAACGAATATCATTATTCTATTCGAAACATTTCATCATGCGCCGGTAATAAATCAATATAATATTTGTTTTAGCTGAATGTAGTTTCAGAGTGTCCTGATTATGATCGAAGAAAGTGTATTTAAATTTTCCTGAAGTTGCGACATGAGACCCTCTTCAATAAGCATTGTTTCTATAAAAAATAGTTCCTAGTGACAATGTGGGTGAAGGAGGGAAAACAATCCCCTTAAAAAATAAGGATAATTAAACTTACTATCTATTTTCAATCAGTGTAAGAGTATAGATCCAATGCTCTTGTATCAACATTTTGAAATCAAGAAATAGCACCGGAGAAAATACATTACGCATTGAAATTACATTTTTCAAGTAGTATTTTTATATATAAAGATAAGTAAGGGCCGTGTAAAAATATAAAATCAAGCCATACATTAAACATTTTAAGGCAAATTCCATTTTAAAAAGGCAAAGTCTAAAACTCTAGTATGTATACTACGAGTATATGGTATATCGTCGCATATACTGCTTCTCATCTAGTCTAAAGTTCTTATAAAATTTTCATAAGTTTTCAACTTGAAATCAGAACTCAAGTATGTTATATACTTAATTTAATAAGGCAGTCAACGAATGCAAAATATCATCAGCAGTTTCGTACATTCTATCCATTGCTTCGGTGATAAATTGAATATTTAAATTCACTTAACTATATTTGACATCGTATCTAACATCAATTATACGCAAACTTAGAGAATCCTTTATCCTTTGTGAATTAATGAGAATTAGGGAACATAAATATTAAAAATGTTAACCGACCTCATCTTATCTTCCTTTCCATTCCGAAGAGACTCGACAATGCATTGCACGAATAAAGTCAAAAGCTCTAGATCCATTCATAGTCACTTGGGGCATTGCGCTACATTGCACTACAACCCGGAACAGGTTTGGGTCGATCCAAAGGAAGTCGTTCTTCCGGTGTATCTCAAAGAAAACGTAAAATATAAGTTCAAATAATTAAATAATGTAAAATGTATGAAAATAGCTGAAGAAAGTGTCTAAGCACACACTATTTAAAAACAAAATTATAATTCGCTTAGCACCAAGGCACAATTATCTTAATTTTAACATATTATGACTAAATAAACGGTGTAAATCTAGCATACATACCGCGTTATAACTCTTTTTTTAAACCAAATTTAATTCATATTTACAACTGCTGTGGCCTTAATGGTAAGACCTCACCCTGTCCAGAAGTTTTGAGCTCAATTCCTATGATATCCATTTTTTTAATTGGTCCCAGTCTGATAATAACTTGACTAACTTTCTGGATGGAAAGAAGAGATTTTCAAATAGAAAAAAATCTGTTAGGTTTTACGGTTTATTACTAAAATATAATTTGATACAATATAAGTATACTTTTTTGTAACAGAGACACTTGTCAATCTCTGTGAGCTAGATAGTAAGAACCTTTTAACCTAAAGCCAGCGAGTAATTATTATTTTTTTAAATAAAATTCCAGTATGGGTTCCGCTTAAAACTTCTTCATATTTTATCTTATGAAACATTGTCTCATGGAAATAAATTTGCCAGGTTGCAATTTATACAACGAAATTCTATTTTAAAAAGCTCCGAGTATAAATATACTATCTATAACCAATAATACACAATATCACCCGCGGTGTTAAATAGTCACGGGAAAAAATCAGCAATTCGATATAATGAAATTTCTGATAAAATTCTCGTTTCCAAAGTTTAATTCCTAAATGAAACTGATCCTTGTTACAAACTCAACAGTCAAGTGAATAATTGAAAAAGTACCAAAAAAATTATCATTAATTTAACTTACAAACATCCTTTACCGTGGAAATATGTACATACTATTATACATTGAATAAATATCCTTTAACATGAACATATGAGGTTTGTTAAAAAAGTGCGGGAATATTCATTTAAATCAAAAAGTATTTATTTAATCATTAATATTAATATTGTTCTTTTCAAAGGAGTCCCCATAGGATAAAAAACAACGTTTTTTCCAATCCGCAAAACATTTGTGGAACGAACTTTTTGCAATAGCCTTAAGCTCCCTGCGAGTTTGCCTTTATCTCCTCTATAGTCGCAAAATGTTGTACTTTCAATGTTCTCTTCATCTTCGGGAACAGGAAAAAGTCGCAAGCGGGCATATCTGGTCAATATGGTGGCTATAGCACCACGATGGTGTTGATTTCGTCCAAAAATTCACGCATTAGTGAAGTGTGAGCCGGTGCATTATTGTGGTGCAAATTCAGAAGTTGTGTTTCAACAATTCTGATCATTTTCTTAGGATTGCTTCACGCAAACTGCCTAAAACCTCAATACCTCTTATTAACCGTACGGTGCGGCGGTAAGAATTCATAGTAAACTATGCAATTGTAATCGAAGAAAACAGTAAGAAGCACCTTAACATTTGGTCGAACTTAGCGTGCTTTTTTAATTGGGTTTTTGTTTCACTGTCATAGCCATACACTCACGTTTTGTCGCCTGTTACGACGCGTTGTAGTAATTCTAGGTTGTCAGCGCCTTCATCCAATTTTTGCTAAGCGATGTGTTTGCGATGCTGCTTTTGTTAAAAATTCAACAATTTTAGAACGAATTTGGCTGCCACTCGTTTCATGCCCAAAACGTTGGTAAAATTTTCTTTGCATGAACTGTATAAGATCTCAACTTCTTCAGCAGCCTCTTATAGTAATTTGGTGATTACTAAGCACAATATCTTTTATTTTTTCCACAATTTCAAATGTGGTCGATGTGCTAGAGCGCCCATCTCTCTTGTCATCTTCGACTACTGCACGGCTCTCTTGAGAACGTTTATACCATTCATAAATTATTAGTTTAGACATTGCACCCTCGCTAAAAGTCCTCTCCAACAGTTGCATCATTTCACTGGCTTTATTCCATTTTCAATGCAAAATTTAGACATTAAAAATGAAAAAGTCGTAAACGTGTCAAAATACGTTGGCAATACTTACCTGTCAAACACAAACTGCCCGTTGCATATGGGTGAAAATAGAAATGTACTTCACATATAGCGTTGCCAAGGATAATAAATGGGGATTGAAAACAAATAGACCACGATTCTCGTTATTTTATTAATAACATATGCTGTTGAGACTTATAAATAATTCAAACTTTTATAATGTTTTAATTTATTTTCGATTAAGAGTGACTAAATTGATGGGAAAATTGCAGTATTATTTTGGTTATAATAATTAATGTATTATAGATACTAGTCTACCTACTTGACTTCGGAGCATTACACACATTGCAGATCTTATAGATGTCAGTCTACCTACTTGACTTCGGAGCATTACACACAATGCAGATCTTATAGATACTAGTCTACCTACTTGACTTCGGAGCATTACACACAATGCAGATCTTATAGATACTAGTCTACCTACTTGACTTCGGAGCATTACACACAATGCAGATCTTATAGATACTAGTCTACCTACTTGATTTCGGAGCATTACACACAATGCAGATCTTATAGATACTAATCTACCTACTTGACTTCGGAGCATTACACACAATGCAGATCTTAAACAGACTGCGTGTTTTTAACAACAATATAAAAGACATAAATATCCCTACCGCAACTCCGCAAAAACAGAAATATAATACGTAAAAAGGGGAAAATTTTCAAAATCATATTTAATAAACATCATTTTATGTTTTCGAGTTGGGTTCATGTCAAGAGCATGTCATCATCGGGAGTGTCGGACACACTCAGCACTCGCTGATACTCGACACCGTAGTCGTAGTACAGTGACTCGAAATTTCAACTAAGTGACACAAAATATTAAAGGTTTCGAATTGCTAACTTTCGTTATAAAATATACCCTAGTAAAGGATTTTTAAGTTGCTTTATAACAAATTCACATACAATGCTTAGGGGCAAAGTCCTTAACTTTATTTTTAACTTATCTTTCAAATATAATATATTGAAATGTTGCTCTTATATTGTATATTTTTTATCATATTTAATCATTTATAACAGAAAACTCATAAACACCTGTAAATTCACTCACATACTAGTGTTTAACTTTGCAATTCCATTTTATTTATCGAAATTCCGTTTCAATTGATGAAAACTGGTATTGCTAATCCTTTGGATAGTTTATCATTTGTGATTGTTTTTTGTTATAAAACAATTATAATTTAGCAAGCACTTAATAAACAAAATCTGAAGATATAACGGTTAAGAGATCTACATTTTTAGACTATTTCATAGGGCAGATTATGGGCTATTTATCAAACATAAATTTAAGCTATTTATCAAACATTTGGAGTTCATTGTGATAACTAAATGTCGCTTAATCAATTTGTAAATATAATGACAACCTCGGTGGCTTAGTTGATAAGACACGTGCCTTCCAATCTGGAGATTGCGAGTTCGATTCCCGTTGGAACAGGGGTTTTTTAAAAAATATTCATGTCTGTTTTCACCTAATGATTGTTTAATATTTTTCTTGTTCATTGGAAGGAATTGCCACATGCCAATAATCTCACCAGGCTGTAACATGTAGAATGAAAGTATAATACAGTTAATTATTAGCTGATGCTGCTTTTCGGTTACACTGGTTCTAATGACATACCAAAAACAAACATAAAACAAAAATGCGCAAAATGCTAAATAAAAACAAAATGATTATATTAATCTAACACTTAAATGTGAAAAAATCTACACAATAACTTTTATTTAAACAACAGATATTTTGCGCTGGAAGAATAAAGGGAGGATTCAAAAAGGAGGTGCTTCAATGCACTAAATCAAACAAGTTAACCGAACCGGAACTTTTCTACTAGTGAAAAAAGTAACGATGGGTGAAAAAGAATCTTCAAAGTTATAATGAGTCATAACACCCATTCGCTGACTGACAACTCTTTACATAGTCATATTATACAAATTGGAATAAAACAAATGAGGTATTGTATTGAGCTCAATATAGTGTTCAAACAAATCATGAGAGAAGTCTCCGTGATTATTAAATTAATAACGCCATTTTCCGATTAGACGATTTTGGGATCGCATTCTACGTACGGATTCATTTGAACATATTTTTCTTAAACATGAGTTGTTGTAAACAATAAAAAACTATGTTTGTAACAACACATTTATAATTATGACCATTATTTTTCGATTTCTAAGAACTGTGCGGGAGGTTAAGCAGCTCTTAATGGCTTGCGTGAGATCACATCAAAGTGGAGAACAAATGATTTTGAAAAGAATTTTCATGTTTTTAACACTTAAATTGTAAAAGATTCATAACAATCCTATAATTATGACTAGGCTTGACGCATTTTTATTTATTTTGAAAAAAAATTTACACATATGAATAAAATAAATAGAAAAAAAGAAAAATTATATTTACATTAAATTTTTAAAAAATTCACAGAGAAATCTCTTTTCGTTTATTCTAACATAAATGAGCTTATTAAATGTAAAGCCTTTTTAAAAATCTTTTAATGTCAAGCTTTTTCGTAGTAAAGATTTTGTACGTCGCAATACAAGACAACAAGTTGCATAAGAGTTTAGATATGACTGAAGTCATAAATATATTTATACCCCAGAATACTAGGCGGAATTCCTGTGTCGTTTGAGAGGATAGCACAGCATGAGGTTCGATCCGCTGATCTTCCGCACGAAAGATCAGCGCATTGACGCGCGATACCCCATATTATTATAAAAGCTGATAGATTAAATAAGGACTTCAAATATAAGTTTTATAAGTTAAACAATAATTTTTACGGTATTTCTTCAACATGAAAAAAAATATTTTAATTTAGTAAATCGAATTTGAATGAAATACACAAAAAATTAGTCAGGCAAATACTATATTTTCAAACTTTGTGCTTTACTCACAGAAAAATCTAGTTTTTAAAACCTCTTCCCTAGGTGCATGCGTAAAATCTATTTTTATTAAGATTAAGAAAAAATATTATAAATTAATATATCCAAGAACGTGCAGAAGAGATGCATCGCAAGGTTCTTCATTTGCATTTTGAGTCAAAGAATCATTAAAAAGACTTATCTACAAAACTAAGTCTTAATAATATAGTACAAATGACTTTATTGGGAGCAAAGCTTTAGGAATTAAAAAAAAATAAATGGTATTAATAGTCTTAGTGGTCTAGTTGGTATTAAACTGTTAAATTCAGCCTTGATAAACTAGTTTTTTTTAAATTCCTGTCTAGTTTTCATTTAATACTTTTCAAACCAATTTCAAGTTGGTTGGAAGAGATCGCCATATGACAATGATCTCGCTAGGTGTAACTATATATAATGAAACTGTAATACCCACAAATAACATTCATCCTTTTATATGACCCTTTTATATCAAAAGCGCACCACGATTTTTTTTCAACTGTAACAATAAAACTGATGATTATTTAAGTACCAAAAAGCTAAATTAATTCGAGACCCTCCAAAGTGGTTTTTTATAGTACACATATTTCTGACAATGAAAACTTTGAAAAAAGATTTCAGCATTCAAAATATAGTTTATAAAAAAACTTCATTTTACTTTAATGCTGCACATTTTTTAATTTCATTCAAAAGTTCACATAATTTGAAAAGACAATGGTTTACATTAGCTTTCTCACTAGGTTTAGCTCATGTTCTACAGGACGTTGACTTAACACCCACATTATTTATAAATATACATAAATAAAACAATTAATTTTAATTATTCATAAATCTGAATTGCATCCAATTGTTTAATGTAGTGAAATCATAAATAAAATAACTTTTAGAAACTGATTTCGAATTAATGATTATCTTTTACTCTTTTATTGGTATATTTGTTTAAGCGCTATAAAAACTTGGTGAAATGACAGCTTTCTGATTCCATACTTGAATTTTGTTTTCAATTTGTCGTTCAGTGATCATTTTTTAAATATTTTTAAACTCGTGTTGAAAGCATCTTATGATATTTAGTATTTTGAGTAAGACGTTGACATTTGATTGCAATTAAACTATACACACATGTTGACTTTTTTGTTTTGTTTGAATGCATATATAATCTTCTTTTCATATCATGTCAAGAATAACGCCCCGTGCGCTGTACGGCTGTCCGCTTTTAAACGGCCTCGTATTGTATCGATATTTACGTAACAAGGTTTAAAAGCTTCCGGCCCAAGGATATTAAAAAAAGGTGATAGTATGAAACTAATATACATATTTTTAATATAGTCATCCAGTTGTTCAAAACACTTCTTGTGTGACAAATAAATTTTTAAAATATATCTGAAAAATTATTTTTAAGTTTTATTCTCAGTGGTGTAACACTGTGGAGATAATTTTTTCGTAAGGCACATTGTACCGTTGATAAATAAATAAAATTATGTTGGCATATTTTACTCAAAAACACGAAAAACGTTGAGAAACTTTTGTTATGTGCCCTTTATTCGCTTGTCGCCATGTTTTCACTTTCCAAAAATAACATTTCATTAAGGTTACTTTTCTATTCTCGACTGAAATTGACAAGAAAAAAATCTAAATTGGATCGAAAATTTAATTTATTTTATTTGGTATTGACATATTTGTATTAGAAAACCCAATTTTTCAACGTAATTGTATTTGTTTTTTCCTCGTAGTTAATTTTATTAACTATTTGACGATATATTGAATCTATTTGTGGAATGACTTTGAACTGGAATTACGAACTAAAATGGTAGATTAGTTACCGAAAATTACATTGCTTGAGGCTACATACAAAAAAAACATTATGATATTTTGATTAAAAACTCAATTGACTTGAAATCAAATGAAAAATTGACATGAAAACTATTTTAGATATACTGTTCCAAGTCAAATGTTTGTTTTTCACATTACTGTTTCATTGAATATCTTATATTGATGATGCAAACATCCCAGACTCTCGTCTTCGACTCTGGGATTTTGGGTTAAATTTCCAAATGGCACCCAAAAAATGCTCTTCCCTGGTTATGAGTTATCAATAGTCGTTGAGGAGGCAATTATTACCTCTTGATAATTGTATATCGAAATCCAATAATCTCAAATCCAAGGGCTCGCTTAATAAGTCCGAAGAAAATATTGTATATTTTAGTTGAAAGGTATATATGGTAAAACAAATAATCCGAAAAAATGCAAGATTGAATTGGAACCGGACAGAATATGCAAAATGTATTTAAGGAAGAGGCTGCTTGGCTGGAGGCTGCTTTTTTTAATCAAACCACTGAGATCATCTCAAAAAGACAACAAATGAATCATATGTAGTAGTTATTAAAGGAAAAAAAAGTACTTTTAGTTCCAAAATTTATTATTATTATCGCAAAATGGATTATAACTTTGCTTTCCTAGGTCATTGCCAACAATAAAAAAATTACGAGAAATATTAAAATGTATATGATATGATATATTCAGTTGAATAACAGATATTTTGTTTTAGTTTGGTCAAGTGCGGTATAACGAGACTAGAGAAATTGAACGGATTCAATGGCCGAAAATAAGTTAGAGTAGGGTCTACAAGACTTCTATATTTTGAGGTGGAAAAATCAGGGTGATAATGAATATTGAAAATAAAAGCAATTTATTTGTCATTCTATACCAATTCAATAAAAAACGAACAATTTTTAAATTGGTTTAAATTTAAAATTCAATATTGTCTTGTTTTTCTGGTATAATTATTCATTCAACTTATTATCGATTCTGTAATTTTCAAGACAGCTTTTTTATGAAATAATAAGTTTAATCGAGTCAATACGTTCAAAGATTTTCATGGCAGTTTTACATTTATTTGGTTGTTTCCGCCATGCAACGTTGATTAAAGAAAGACTGATATTTTGAAGGAGAAATGATGTGACTATTAATTATGACCATATTCAGAAAACGATTATTACTCGAAGTACATTTTTCCTTGTGCACATAAAAATAAATCCGTTAGATTTTGGTTTCAATAAACATCATCAATATTTTAAACCGAACATTTTCCTTTGTATTTAAACTACATTTCATTTGTAGCTAGGAGCAATCCATACCACACCTTACTCAGTACCCAGAAACTTATACTTAAAACGACAATAAAGTTCAGATTGACACGAGTAAATCACATAGTAACAAGTACCAACACTGAAAATAAAATGAGCCTTAGTATAAATAATGCGTTAAAAATATTTAAAACACGAAGACTTCTCAAACAAAATGTATGAGTT
>CATKWJ010001104.1:0-19512 GCA_949825065.1 Odontocerum albicorne
AATTTGGAATATTAATATGTTACTTCTAGCACCGAGATATTTATTTATTGATACGTATCTATTTATTCTTTATTTATTTATTCTGATTATAATTATTATTATTTCTTTTTTTTTTTTTTTTTTCAAGTATTGCATAAGAGTCTGCATATATTGATAATTGATTAATGTGTGCTATTTGTCTAATATTTCCGGTCCTGGGATTCGAACCCGGTGTTTACGGTAACTTTGATTTTGTATGACGAAGCAAAATATTGGTAGATGTTTATTATGTCTAGCTAGGTATGGAGATTTACATTTACTAGATAATCACTAATCGTATTTGTTAGTTTGCACATGATACACTCGTACATATATTAATTAGTTCAGTTGTATATAATTTTAAAAGAAGAAGACTCACCTGTTCGCTGCTCTTATTTCGATCTCTTCTACCAGATTCCGCTTTTTCACTGTTTAACTAACTAACACGTTTTATTACATAATTGTTAAAATTTATTCATCGAGACCACACTAACACATTTAAAATTCGCGACTTTCGTTTGAATTGTTAAAATTTATTCATCGAGACCACACTAACACATTTAATATTCGCGACTTTCGTTTGTTGTTGTGCACTGCCGGAGATAACGCTCTCTACTATTTTAAATTTAACGTATTATTGAAGTGGCTTTTTTTTTGCACCCCAGCAGAAAAAATAAAAATATGTCGCCTTTGAAAGACAAAAAAAAATATCAAAGGTCCAGATCTAGGTACTATGCTCGTACTTGATTTCGTCTTCTTAATTAAAAAGAATTTGGAATATTAATATGTTACTTCTAGCACCGAGATATTTATTTATTGATACGTATCTATTTATTCTTTATTTATTTATTCTGATTATAATTATTATTATTTCTTTTTTTTTTTTTTTTTTCAAGTATTGCATAAGAGTCTGCATATATTGATAATTGATTTAATGTGTGCTATTTGTCTAATATTTCCGGTCCTGGGATTCGAACCCGGTGTTTACGGTAACTTTGATTTGTATGACGAAGCAAAATATTGGTAGATGTTTATTATGTCTAGCTAGGTATGGAGATTTACATTTACTAGATAATCACTAATCGTATTTGTTAGTTTGCACATGATACACTCGTACATATATTAATTAGTTCAGTTGTATATAATTTTAAAAGAAGAAGACTCACCCTGTTCGCTGCTCTTATTTCGATCTCTTCTACCAGATTCCGCTTTTTCACTGTTTAACTAACTAACACGTTTTATTACATAATTGTTAAATTTATTCATCGAGACCACACTAAACACATTTAAAATTCGCGACTTTCGTTTGAATTGTTAAAATTTATTCATCGAGACACACTAACACATTTAATATTCGCGACTTTCGTTTGTTGTTGTGCACTGCCGGAGATAACGCTCTCTACTATTTTAAATTTAACGTATTATTGAAGTGGCTTTTTTTATGCACAGCAGAAAAAATAAAAATATGTCGCCTTTGAAAGACAAAAAAAAATATCAAAGGTCCAGATCTAGGTACTATGCTCGTACTTGATTTCGTCTTCTTAATTAAAAAGAATTTGGAATATTAATATGTTACTTCTAGCACCGAGATATTTATTTATTGATACGTATCTATTTATTCTTTATTTATTTATTCTGATTATAATTATTATTATTTCTTTTTTTTTTTTTTTTTTTCAAGTATTGCATAAGAGTCTGCATATATTGATAATTGATTTAATGTGTGCTATTTGTCTAATATTTCCGGTCCTGGGATTCGAACCCGGTGTTTACGGTAACTTTGATTTGTATGACGAAGCAAAAATATTGGTAGATGTTTATTATGTCTAGCTAGGTATGGAGATTTACATTTACTAGATAATCACTAATCGTATTTGTTAGTTTGCACATGATACACTCGTACATATATTAATTAGTTCAGTTGTATATAATTTTAAAAGAAGAAGACTCACCCTGTTCGCTGCTCTTATTTCGATCTCTTCTACCAGATTCCGCTTTTTCACTGTTTAACTAACTAACACGTTTTATTACATAATTGTTAAAATTTATTCATCGAGACCACACTAACACATTTAAAATTCGCGACTTTCGTTTGAATTGTTAAAATTTATTCATCGAGACCACACTAACACATTTAATATTCGCGACTTTCGTTTGTTGTTGTGCACTGCCGGAGATAACGCTCTCTACTATTTTAAATTTAACGTATTATTGAAGTGGCTTTTTTTTTTGCACAGCAGAAAAAATAAAAATATGTCGCCTTTGAAAGACAAAAAAAAATATCAAAGGTCCAGATCTAGGTACTATGCTCGTACTTGATTTCGTCTTCTTAATTAAAAAGAATTTGGAATATTAATATGTTACTTCTAGCACCGAGATATTTATTTATTGATACGTATCTATTTATTCTTTATTTATTTATTCTGATTATAATTATTATTATTTCTTTTTTTTTTTTTTTTTTTCAAGTATTGCATAAGAGTCTGCATATATTGATAATTGATTTAATGTGTGCTATTTGTCTAATATTTCCGGTCCTGGGATTCGAACCCGGTGTTTACGGTAACTTTGATTTGTATGACGAAGCAAAAATATTGGTAGATGTTTATTATGTCTAGCTAGGTATGGAGATTTACATTTACTAGATAATCACTAATCGTATTTGTTAGTTTGCACATGATACACTCGTACATATATTAATTAGTTCAGTTGTATATAATTTTAAAAGAAGAAGACTCACCCTGTTCGCTGCTCTTATTTCGATCTCTTCTACCAGATTCCGCTTTTTCACTGTTTAACTAACTAACACGTTTTATTACATAATTGTTAAAATTTATTCATCGAGACCACACTAACACATTTAAAATTCGCGACTTTCGTTTGAATTGTTAAAATTTATTCATCGAGACCACACTAACACATTTAATATTCGCGACTTTCGTTTGTTGTTGTGCACTGCCGGAGATAACGCTCTCTACTATTTTAAATTTAACGTATTATTGAAGTGGCTTTTTTTTTTGCACAGCAGAAAAAATAAAAATATGTCGCCTTTGAAAGACAAAAAAAAATATCAAAGGTCCAGATCTAGGTACTATGCTCGTACTTGATTTCGTCTTCTTAATTAAAAAGAATTTGGAATATTAATATGTTACTTCTAGCACCGAGATATTTATTTATTGATACGTATCTATTTATTCTTTATTTATTTATTCTGATTATAATTATTATTATTTCTTTTTTTTTTTTTTTTTTTCAAGTATTGCATAAGAGTCTGCATATATTGATAATTGATTTAATGTGTGCTATTTGTCTAATATTTCCGGTCCTGGGATTCGAACCCGGTGTTTACGGTAACTTTGATTTGTATGACGAAGCAAAAATATTGGTAGATGTTTATTATGTCTAGCTAGGTATGGAGATTTACATTTACTAGATAATCACTAATCGTATTTGTTAGTTTGCACATGATACACTCGTACATATATTAATTAGTTCAGTTGTATATAATTTTAAAAGAAGAAGACTCACCCTGTTCGCTGCTCTTATTTCGATCTCTTCTACCAGATTCCGCTTTTTCACTGTTTAACTAACTAACACGTTTTATTACATAATTGTTAAAATTTATTCATCGAGACCACACTAACACATTTAAAATTCGCGACTTTCGTTTGAATTGTTAAAATTTATTCATCGAGACCACACTAACACATTTAATATTCGCGACTTTCGTTTGTTGTTGTGCACTGCCGGAGATAACGCTCTCTACTATTTTAAATTTAACGTATTATTGAAGTGGCTTTTTTTTTTGCACAGCAGAAAAAATAAAAATATGTCGCCTTTGAAAGACAAAAAAAAATATCAAAGGTCCAGATCTAGGTACTATGCTCGTACTTGATTTCGTCTTCTTAATTAAAAAGAATTTGGAATATTAATATGTTACTTCTAGCACCGAGATATTTATTTATTGATACGTATCTATTTATTCTTTATTTATTTATTCTGATTATAATTATTATTATTTCTTTTTTTTTTTTTTTTTTTCAAGTATTGCATAAGAGTCTGCATATATTGATAATTGATTTAATGTGTGCTATTTGTCTAATATTTCCGGTCCTGGGATTCGAACCCGGTGTTTACGGTAACTTTGATTTGTATGACGAAGCAAAAATATTGGTAGATGTTTATTATGTCTAGCTAGGTATGGAGATTTACATTTACTAGATAATCACTAATCGTATTTGTTAGTTTGCACATGATACACTCGTACATATATTAATTAGTTCAGTTGTATATAATTTTAAAAGAAGAAGACTCACCCTGTTCGCTGCTCTTATTTCGATCTCTTCTACCAGATTCCGCTTTTTCACTGTTTAACTAACTAACACGTTTTATTACATAATTGTTAAAATTTATTCATCGAGACCACACTAACACATTTAAAATTCGCGACTTTCGTTTGAATTGTTAAAATTTATTCATCGAGACCACACTAACACATTTAATATTCGCGACTTTCGTTTGTTGTTGTGCACTGCCGGAGATAACGCTCTCTACTATTTTAAATTTAACGTATTATTGAAGTGGCTTTTTTTTTTGCACAGCAGAAAAAATAAAAATATGTCGCCTTTGAAAGACAAAAAAAATATCAAAGGTCCAGATCTAGGTACTATGCTCGTACTTGATTTCGTCTTCTTAATTAAAAAGAATTTGGAATATTAATATGTTACTTCTAGCACCGAGATATTTATTTATTGATACGTATCTATTTATTCTTTATTTATTTATTCTGATTATAATTATTATTATTTCTTTTTTTTTTTTTTTTTTTTCAAGTATTGCATAAGAGTCTGCATATATTGATAATTGATTTAATGTGTGCTATTTGTCTAATATTTCCGGTCCTGGGATTCGAACCCGGTGTTTACGGTAACTTTGATTTGTATGACGAAGCAAAAATATTGGTAGATGTTTATTATGTCTAGCTAGGTATGGAGATTTACATTTACTAGATAATCACTAATCGTATTTGTTAGTTTGCACATGATACACTCGTACATATATTAATTAGTTCAGTTGTATATAATTTTAAAAGAAGAAGACTCACCCTGTTCGCTGCTCTTATTTCGATCTCTTCTACCAGATTCCGCTTTTTCACTGTTTAACTAACTAACACGTTTTATTACATAATTGTTAAAATTTATTCATCGAGACCACACTAACACATTTAAAATTCGCGACTTTCGTTTGAATTGTTAAAATTTATTCATCGAGACCACACTAACACATTTAATATTCGCGACTTTCGTTTGTTGTTGTGCACTGCCGGAGATAACGCTCTCTACTATTTTAAATTTAACGTATTATTGAAGTGGCTTTTTTTTTTGCACAGCAGAAAAAATAAAAATATGTCGCCTTTGAAAGACAAAAAAAAATATCAAAGGTCCAGATCTAGGTACTATGCTCGTACTTGATTTCGTCTTCTTAATTAAAAAGAATTTGGAATATTAATATGTTACTTCTAGCACCGAGATATTTATTTATTGATACGTATCTATTTATTCTTTATTTATTTATTCTGATTATAATTATTATTATTTCTTTTTTTTTTTTTTTTTTCAAGTATTGCATAAGAGTCTGCATATATTGATAATTGATTTAATGTGTGCTATTTGTCTAATATTTCCGGTCCTGGGATTCGAACCCGGTGTTTACGGTAACTTTGATTTGTATGACGAAGCAAAAATATTGGTAGATGTTTATTATGTCTAGCTAGGTATGGAGATTTACATTTACTAGATAATCACTAATCGTATTTGTTAGTTTGCACATGATACACTCGTACATATATTAATTAGTTCAGTTGTATATAATTTTAAAAGAAGAAGACTCACCCTGTTCGCTGCTCTTATTTCGATCTCTTCTACCAGATTCCGCTTTTTCACTGTTTAACTAACTAACACGTTTTATTACATAATTGTTAAAATTTATTCATCGAGACCACACTAACACATTTAAAATTCGCGACTTTCGTTTGAATTGTTAAAATTTATTCATCGAGACCACACTAACACATTTAATATTCGCGACTTTCGTTTGTTGTTGTGCACTGCCGGAGATAACGCTCTCTACTATTTTAAATTTAACGTATTATTGAAGTGGCTTTTTTTTTTGCACAGCAGAAAAAATAAAAATATGTCGCCTTTGAAAGACAAAAAAAAATATCAAAGGTCCAGATCTAGGTACTATGCTCGTACTTGATTTCGTCTTCTTAATTAAAAAGAATTTGGAATATTAATATGTTACTTCTAGCACCGAGATATTTATTTATTGATACGTATCTATTTATTCTTTATTTATTTATTCTGATTATAATTATTATTATTTCTTTTTTTTTTTTTTTTTTTCAAGTATTGCATAAGAGTCTGCATATATTGATAATTGATTTAATGTGTGCTATTTGTCTAATATTTCCGGTCCTGGGATTCGAACCCGGTGTTTACGGTAACTTTGATTTGTATGACGAAGCAAAAATATTGGTAGATGTTTATTATGTCTAGCTAGGTATGGAGATTTACATTTACTAGATAATCACTAATCGTATTTGTTAGTTTGCACATGATACACTCGTACATATATTAATTAGTTCAGTTGTATATAATTTTAAAAGAAGAAGACTCACCCTGTTCGCTGCTCTTATTTCGATCTCTTCTACCAGATTCCGCTTTTTCACTGTTTAACTAACTAACACGTTTTATTACATAATTGTTAAAATTTATTCATCGAGACCACACTAACACATTTAAAATTCGCGACTTTCGTTTGAATTGTTAAAATTTATTCATCGAGACCACACTAACACATTTAATATTCGCGACTTTCGTTTGTTGTTGTGCACTGCCGGAGATAACGCTCTCTACTATTTTAAATTTAACGTATTATTGAAGTGGCTTTTTTTTTTGCACAGCAGAAAAAATAAAAATATGTCGCCTTTGAAAGACAAAAAAAAATATCAAAGGTCCAGATCTAGGTACTATGCTCGTACTTGATTTCGTCTTCTTAATTAAAAAGAATTTGGAATATTAATATGTTACTTCTAGCACCGAGATATTTATTTATTGATACGTATCTATTTATTCTTTATTTATTTATTCTGATTATAATTATTATTATTTCTTTTTTTTTTTTTTTTTTTTCAAGTATTGCATAAGAGTCTGCATATATTGATAATTGATTTAATGTGTGCTATTTGTCTAATATTTCCGGTCCTGGGATTCGAACCCGGTGTTTACGGTAACTTTGATTTGTATGACGAAGCAAAAATATTGGTAGATGTTTATTATGTCTAGCTAGGTATGGAGATTTACATTTACTAGATAATCACTAATCGTATTTGTTAGTTTGCACATGATACACTCGTACATATATTAATTAGTTCAGTTGTATATAATTTTAAAAGAAGAAGACTCACCCTGTTCGCTGCTCTTATTTCGATCTCTTCTACCAGATTCCGCTTTTTCACTGTTTAACTAACTAACACGTTTTATTACATAATTGTTAAAATTTATTCATCGAGACCACACTAACACATTTAAAATTCGCGACTTTCGTTTGAATTGTTAAAATTTATTCATCGAGACCACACTAACACATTTAATATTCGCGACTTTCGTTTGTTGTTGTGCACTGCCGGAGATAACGCTCTCTACTATTTTAAATTTAACGTATTATTGAAGTGGCTTTTTTTTTTGCACAGCAGAAAAAATAAAAATATGTCGCCTTTGAAAGACAAAAAAAAATATCAAAGGTCCAGATCTAGGTACTATGCTCGTACTTGATTTCGTCTTCTTAATTAAAAAGAATTTGGAATATTAATATGTTACTTCTAGCACCGAGATATTTATTTATTGATACGTATCTATTTATTCTTTATTTATTTATTCTGATTATAATTATTATTATTTCTTTTTTTTTTTTTTTTTTTTTCAAGTATTGCATAAGAGTCTGCATATATTGATAATTGATTTAATGTGTGCTATTTGTCTAATATTTCCGGTCCTGGGATTCGAACCCGGTGTTTACGGTAACTTTGATTTGTATGACGAAGCAAAAATATTGGTAGATGTTTATTATGTCTAGCTAGGTATGGAGATTTACATTTACTAGATAATCACTAATCGTATTTGTTAGTTTGCACATGATACACTCGTACATATATTAATTAGTTCAGTTGTATATAATTTTAAAAGAAGAAGACTCACCCTGTTCGCTGCTCTTATTTCGATCTCTTCTACCAGATTCCGCTTTTTCACTGTTTAACTAACTAACACGTTTTATTACATAATTGTTAAAATTTATTCATCGAGACCACACTAACACATTTAAAATTCGCGACTTTCGTTTGAATTGTTAAAATTTATTCATCGAGACCACACTAACACATTTAATATTCGCGACTTTCGTTTGTTGTTGTGCACTGCCGGAGATAACGCTCTCTACTATTTTAAATTTAACGTATTATTGAAGTGGCTTTTTTTTTTGCACAGCAGAAAAAATAAAAATATGTCGCCTTTGAAAGACAAAAAAAAATATCAAAGGTCCAGATCTAGGTACTATGCTCGTACTTGATTTCGTCTTCTTAATTAAAAAGAATTTGGAATATTAATATGTTACTTCTAGCACCGAGATATTTATTTATTGATACGTATCTATTTATTCTTTATTTATTTATTCTGATTATAATTATTATTATTTCTTTTTTTTTTTTTTTTTTTCAAGTATTGCATAAGAGTCTGCATATATTGATAATTGATTTAATGTGTGCTATTTGTCTAATATTTCCGGTCCTGGGATTCGAACCCGGTGTTTACGGTAACTTTGATTTGTATGACGAAGCAAAAATATTGGTAGATGTTTATTATGTCTAGCTAGGTATGGAGATTTACATTTACTAGATAATCACTAATCGTATTTGTTAGTTTGCACATGATACACTCGTACATATATTAATTAGTTCAGTTGTATATAATTTTAAAAGAAGAAGACTCACCCTGTTCGCTGCTCTTATTTCGATCTCTTCTACCAGATTCCGCTTTTTCACTGTTTAACTAACTAACACGTTTTATTACATAATTGTTAAAATTTATTCATCGAGACCACACTAACACATTTAAAATTCGCGACTTTCGTTTGAATTGTTAAAATTTATTCATCGAGACCACACTAACACATTTAATATTCGCGACTTTCGTTTGTTGTTGTGCACTGCCGGAGATAACGCTCTCTACTATTTTAAATTTAACGTATTATTGAAGTGGCTTTTTTTTTTGCACAGCAGAAAAAATAAAAATATGTCGCCTTTGAAAGACAAAAAAAAATATCAAAGGTCCAGATCTAGGTACTATGCTCGTACTTGATTTCGTCTTCTTAATTAAAAAGAATTTGGAATATTAATATGTTACTTCTAGCACCGAGATATTTATTTATTGATACGTATCTATTTATTCTTTATTTATTTATTCTGATTATAATTATTATTATTTCTTTTTTTTTTTTTTTTTTCAAGTATTGCATAAGAGTCTGCATATATTGATAATTGATTTAATGTGTGCTATTTGTCTAATATTTCCGGTCCTGGGATTCGAACCCGGTGTTTACGGTAACTTTGATTTGTATGACGAAGCAAAAATATTGGTAGATGTTTATTATGTCTAGCTAGGTATGGAGATTTACATTTACTAGATAATCACTAATCGTATTTGTTAGTTTGCACATGATACACTCGTACATATATTAATTAGTTCAGTTGTATATAATTTTAAAAGAAGAAGACTCACCCTGTTCGCTGCTCTTATTTCGATCTCTTCTACCAGATTCCGCTTTTTCACTGTTTAACTAACTAACACGTTTTATTACATAATTGTTAAAATTTATTCATCGAGACCACACTAACACATTTAAAATTCGCGACTTTCGTTTGAATTGTTAAAATTTATTCATCGAGACCACACTAACACATTTAATATTCGCGACTTTCGTTTGTTGTTGTGCACTGCCGGAGATAACGCTCTCTACTATTTTAAATTTAACGTATTATTGAAGTGGCTTTTTTTTTTGCACAGCAGAAAAAATAAAAATATGTCGCCTTTGAAAGACAAAAAAAAATATCAAAGGTCCAGATCTAGGTACTATGCTCGTACTTGATTTCGTCTTCTTAATTAAAAAGAATTTGGAATATTAATATGTTACTTCTAGCACCGAGATATTTATTTATTGATACGTATCTATTTATTCTTTATTTATTTATTCTGATTATAATTATTATTATTTCTTTTTTTTTTTTTTTTTTTTTCAAGTATTGCATAAGAGTCTGCATATATTGATAATTGATTTAATGTGTGCTATTTGTCTAATATTTCCGGTCCTGGGATTCGAACCCGGTGTTTACGGTAACTTTGATTTGTATGACGAAGCAAAAATATTGGTAGATGTTTATTATGTCTAGCTAGGTATGGAGATTTACATTTACTAGATAATCACTAATCGTATTTGTTAGTTTGCACATGATACACTCGTACATATATTAATTAGTTCAGTTGTATATAATTTTAAAAGAAGAAGACTCACCCTGTTCGCTGCTCTTATTTCGATCTCTTCTACCAGATTCCGCTTTTTCACTGTTTAACTAACTAACACGTTTTATTACATAATTGTTAAAATTTATTCATCGAGACCACACTAACACATTTAAAATTCGCGACTTTCGTTTGAATTGTTAAAATTTATTCATCGAGACCACACTAACACATTTAATATTCGCGACTTTCGTTTGTTGTTGTGCACTGCCGGAGATAACGCTCTCTACTATTTTAAATTTAACGTATTATTGAAGTGGCTTTTTTTTTTGCACAGCAGAAAAAATAAAAATATGTCGCCTTTGAAAGACAAAAAAAAAAAAAAAAATATCAAAGGTCCAGATCTAGGTACTATGCTCGTACTTGATTTCGTCTTCTTAATTAAAAAGAATTTGGAATATTAATATGTTACTTCTAGCACCGAGATATTTATTTATTGATACGTATCTATTTATTCTTTATTTATTTATTCTGATTATAATTATTATTATTTCTTTTTTTTTTTTTTTTTTTCAAGTATTGCATAAGAGTCTGCATATATTGATAATTGATTTAATGTGTGCTATTTGTCTAATATTTCCGGTCCTGGGATTCGAACCCGGTGTTTACGGTAACTTTGATTTGTATGACGAAGCAAAAATATTGGTAGATGTTTATTATGTCTAGCTAGGTATGGAGATTTACATTTACTAGATAATCACTAATCGTATTTGTTAGTTTGCACATGATACACTCGTACATATATTAATTAGTTCAGTTGTATATAATTTTAAAAGAAGAAGACTCACCCTGTTCGCTGCTCTTATTTCGATCTCTTCTACCAGATTCCGCTTTTTCACTGTTTAACTAACTAACACGTTTTATTACATAATTGTTAAAATTTATTCATCGAGACCACACTAACACATTTAAAATTCGCGACTTTCGTTTGAATTGTTAAAATTTATTCATCGAGACCACACTAACACATTTAATATTCGCGACTTTCGTTTGTTGTTGTGCACTGCCGGAGATAACGCTCTCTACTATTTTAAATTTAACGTATTATTGAAGTGGCTTTTTTTTTTTGCACAGCAGAAAAAATAAAAATATGTCGCCTTTGAAAGACAAAAAAAAATATCAAAGGTCCAGATCTAGGTACTATGCTCGTACTTGATTTCGTCTTCTTAATTAAAAAGAATTTGGAATATTAATATGTTACTTCTAGCACCGAGATATTTATTTATTGATACGTATCTATTTATTCTTTATTTATTTATTCTGATTATAATTATTATTATTTCTTTTTTTTTTTTTTTTTTTCAAGTATTGCATAAGAGTCTGCATATATTGATAATTGATTTAATGTGTGCTATTTGTCTAATATTTCCGGTCCTGGGATTCGAACCCGGTGTTTACGGTAACTTTGATTTGTATGACGAAGCAAAAATATTGGTAGATGTTTATTATGTCTAGCTAGGTATGGAGATTTACATTTACTAGATAATCACTAATCGTATTTGTTAGTTTGCACATGATACACTCGTACATATATTAATTAGTTCAGTTGTATATAATTTTAAAAGAAGAAGACTCACCCTGTTCGCTGCTCTTATTTCGATCTCTTCTACCAGATTCCGCTTTTTCACTGTTTAACTAACTAACACGTTTTATTACATAATTGTTAAAATTTATTCATCGAGACCACACTAACACATTTAAAATTCGCGACTTTCGTTTGAATTGTTAAAATTTATTCATCGAGACCACACTAACACATTTAATATTCGCGACTTTCGTTTGTTGTTGTGCACTGCCGGAGATAACGCTCTCTACTATTTTAAATTTAACGTATTATTGAAGTGGCTTTTTTTTTTGCACAGCAGAAAAAATAAAAATATGTCGCCTTTGAAAGACAAAAAAAAATATCAAAGGTCCAGATCTAGGTACTATGCTCGTACTTGATTTCGTCTTCTTAATTAAAAAGAATTTGGAATATTAATATGTTACTTCTAGCACCGAGATATTTATTTATTGATACGTATCTATTTATTCTTTATTTATTTATTCTGATTATAATTATTATTATTTCTTTTTTTTTTTTTTTTTTTCAAGTATTGCATAAGAGTCTGCATATATTGATAATTGATTTAATGTGTGCTATTTGTCTAATATTTCCGGTCCTGGGATTCGAACCCGGTGTTTACGGTAACTTTGATTTGTATGACGAAGCAAAAATATTGGTAGATGTTTATTATGTCTAGCTAGGTATGGAGATTTACATTTACTAGATAATCACTAATCGTATTTGTTAGTTTGCACATGATACACTAGATTTATAAAAATCTTTTGATATGCTACTATAGTGATGTACCATATTTTTTCCGTTTTGATTGTGTGTTCAAGTTTTGATGTTTTTAAATTTTGTTAATTTTCATTTTTGTTATTTGATATGTTTTAAAGGTTGTTTGATTGTTGTTTTTATTTGAATTTTGTATTTTTTTGTAATTTTAAATAATAATAAAAAAGCAGTTTATATAGTTTAGAGAACACACTCTTCTCAAGAAAATTAACTTTTTTGTTAAGGCTACGGTAATAATTAATAAATAAGTAAATAAATAAGTTTTCTAATTCATGTACCAGTCTTCATTTGACCGTTATGTATTAAAAACAACATATTTTGTCATTTCTGAGTATGGGTTTTATTTCTTGTCTTTTCTGATGAAAGTAATCTCTTTAACCTACGATCTATTTTAAAAATAAATGGATTTATGTTCTTGAAATAAAATGAAAACTCACGATAATTATTTTTTATACAAAGGACTTGTCTAATATGCGAGTTTTGTAATACTGGTATATACAGTTGTTCAAACAGAAATGTCACAATGACTCGGGTAAACAAATAGGAATATATAATATTATATAATAATACGTTTGGCATTTCCTAATACACACGAGATGTGTTGATTAATGTCAGCTCTAAACCTGAGCAAAGGTCGGCGTTCGGTATACAATCTTAGGCAACCTTTAGTCCTGTATCGTTAGAATATGGAGTGTTAGCGTTATGGGCAATTGTTTTCGGGATTCAGTTTTTAAATGTGCGGGGAATTTATAATAAATGTATAGCTAATACTTTCCCCATCGGTTGATTATGCCTACGCAGACGCGTAAACCTCAGGCTAGTGACGTGGATCGGCTCCCCGTAAGTACCTACAGGGCTCCCATCCCTAAGCCGAGGGTGGGGGCGGGACAGGGAGTCGAGTAGTAAAATGCCAGGGGTCAAAGTCAGCCCGATTCTTCCCTGCTTTTGTGCAAATGAGAACCTTCCCGTGGATGAATGTCGGAGGAATATCAAGCTTATTATCGTCTCCTTACAGACAAATTTCGGTTGCTCTTCCTAGTTTTGTCTCGTGTCTGTTTGAGAACCGCCAAAATATTTACGTCAGTCATGGATTTTGAGAATTTCGGCTTTTTATAGAAAATACTTACTATCGCGTCATATCTCTAATGGCGTGGTCCAGATGTTCTCATTTTTTCAGAATGTCAAGGGTACAAAATATATTTTTATGTATACAATTTCATGTTTTGAAAATTGGTGAAATATTTGTTATACCAATGGTAAAAGATATGTTTTTAATAAATATAAAATAAAATAAATATACAATATTTTACATTATTCAGATGATTTTTAGTGAATTTAAACGTTAACATTTTTAAATTGAGCGATACATAGAGCGTGTGCCTTTCAAGGGTGCTGTACAATATTGCAATTGTTATAAAGAAATTAACTGTAAATGCCATTACTTAACTATATATTAACTAGACGATTAACCCGTACCATGCACGATTTTTAAGTTTTTTATATAACAATTCTGAACTGTTAAAATACCGTTATTTTATAAAACGGTGCATGTATATAAAATATAAACAATAATACCGAACCGACGCATCACATGACAGCTGAATGTCAAAACTTCACTCGCGACTATTATTTATTCAACAGTACACCAGGACGTGGATAAAAATAAGTTACTACAATTGTATACAACAAACGTCTTTTTTAAGATTCAAGATATAATTTTATAATTTAATGATTACAGCGCGCGCTTCATTTTATTTACAAAAGTGAAAAAAATTTGTTTGACATCTGTTATTACAAAACAGAACAATATAAATTATTATGGACAATAATGTGCTGTTCCAGCAATTTTTTTTATATTTTACAATTTCTTTCCTCTTTGGACGACCTTCTGAACGTTCCGGATATATCTAGGTAATTATATATATATAATTATTCAAATGGCTGTGAACTTGACAAAACATTTTTGTAAATTGCATTTTATCAAGATGTGGTGCAGTATTCCAGTAGAATTTTTTTTATAAACTTTCTCTTGCATTTTACACATACGTAATACATATACATAAACGTTTCAAATATTCTTTTACGAACTGCATTATTTTTACGCAATCATTTTTATTTGTTTCTTAATTAAGTAAAGTTGAGGACTCCTGTTCATGTCGGGGAGAAATTGAATGACATTTCTTGTCCATGCACCTCTGTGAACGGGCAGACACTAAGGGTGTCCTTCTGTCGTCACTGGCTGAAGGTCACATTGAAACCCCTGCTCTGGCACGGCACTTCCGCAACTCCTCGTCTCTAGTGTCCCCGTCCGGGTGGAAGCCTCCAACAGCCGCCAGGTGTTTTCGATTAATACGGAAAATTATACTGAGTCACATCTTAAAAATATCGATGATTTGAAAATTGTACCTAGGCACTTAAATTTAATAGTAACTTTATTTTTACACTGTGGTTACATTTTTAAACTATGAGTTTTTTGTATTAAATACTATAATGTCAAATTCTTAACGATATTTCCCTGCTGGGGTACGCAGCGAGAACAGAGCGCCAGACTTTCCTATCTCGACACACATATTTCGCCTTGAATTTAAACGTGATATACACTCAATATTTTTACACATATGGGATTGTTTTTTTATATTTCAAATAAATCAAAAATGGATTTCGTGGGTTGGTTCCTATTCGCAAATATACGTTCATATTTTACTGAATGTAGCCTCCCGTTTAACAGTAATTTGTTATTTTACATTATTGTCCCATTTTGAATTAAATAACTTGAAACAGTTGTTAGTTCTCCCTTAGTGTATTTTTGGCAACGTATATAGCAAGGATTGTGTATTGTATCTTCTTGTTTTTTAATGACTCGTGTTAATTTTTAATGTTTTGTTCACTTTTGAATTTAATTTAGTTCAAGAATTATCAGTCACGTATTTACATTTTTACATAATTTGTGATAATTTACTTGAATAAGGTGACGTGAACGTTTTCATCGTGGTACGGCAGATATATTTAAAAAAAGGGTGTACTAAAAATAAATGTGGTTATTGACTCAAATATTTTAACTCACTTTATAAAACCTCTTCAAATGATATGTGTTTTAGGCTCAATCGTGATTAAAATGCGTATAATACTT
Organism: Odontocerum albicorne; assembly: GCA_949825065.1. Classification (NCBI taxonomy): domain Eukaryota; kingdom Metazoa; phylum Arthropoda; class Insecta; order Trichoptera; family Odontoceridae; genus Odontocerum; species Odontocerum albicorne. The sequence goes on from CATKWJ010001104.1 coordinate 16,121, forward strand.
TTTGATGATTTTATTGAAAATGTTAAAATTTTTTCGATCTTCTGAGTTTTATAATAGAATTTGAGGATTTTTCTTACTAAAATAATAAATGCCTCACTCCTTAGCGGCTATTTTCCGAGTATTTGGAAAACAGCCAATATTGTTCCTATCCACAAGCCAAATAAACCTACTGAAAATCCAACTAGCTACAGGCCCATCAGCCTTCTTCCCGTTCTTGGCAAGATCCTTGAGAGAGTGGTTGCCTCAAGGTTAGTGTTCCATCACGAATCCAATAATACATTCCCTTATGAGCAATTTGGATTTAGGACAATACACAACACGGTCCAGCAACTTACCCGTGTCGTGGAGGACGTGTCGATGGGCTTCAATAGGAACAGAAGTACTGGCATGGTACTGCTGGACCTCGAGAAGGCTTTTGATATTGTCTGGCATGATGGCCTTCTACACAAACTTCTCCTTACTGGCACTCCACTCTATCTTGTGAAACTACTTCAATCCTACCTTTCCAATAGAAGTTTCACAGTCACCATTCATCATTATACGTAATCCGCCAGGCCCATCCCTATGGGTGTCCCCCAAGGCAGTATACTTGGACCATGTCTATTTAACATTTACACACACGACATTCCTACTCCCCTAAACTGTAAGCTCGCACTCTTTGCTGACGATGCGGCATGCTGCGCATCGTCACTCAAGGTAGATCGAGCTGGTCGCCGTCTTCAGATTGCTCTTGAGATCCTTGAGAAATATTACCAGGACTGGAGGCTCAAAATCAATGACGCCAAAACTGAGGCCATCATGTTCTCCCGAAAAATCAAGGAAAGAGTGCCGTCGATGCCTTTATTCATCGGTGTTTGCCTGGTTGAGTGGCAGGACGTGGTTAAATACCTCGGCCTGCACCTTGACCGGTGACTGACGTGGAAAACCCATTTGAATACCATCAGACAGAAGGGTCACAAGGGCATAGGGGCTATCAGTTCGATATTTCATCGACGCAGCTTCCTTTCACCCAAAAATAAGCTCCTCCTCTATAAAACCCTTATTCGTCCTATCTTGACCTATGCTGCGCCCGTTTGGGGTAGTGTGAGCAACACGGATCACCTGAAACTCCAGAGAGTGCAGAACAAGGCATTCAAGATATCTTTTAACACCCATCCCAGAACAAACCTTACCCGACTTCACGCCGAACAGCGAGAAGAAACCCTACAACACCACATTCTCGCTTGGACCGTGAAGTTCTATAAAAGCCAACAAAATCACAGCAATCCCTTAGTCGCTGCCCTGGGGGCTTACAAGAGTAAATCTGACCTACCCTTCCGTTATAAGCACAAGCTCCCGAAGCATTATCTGTTGCCTGACTAGTCCACCTACAGTATTAGCTGGGACGACCAAGGTCTGAGTGAATGTGATGGAATACAAGTAGCCTGAACGAGTGGACTTGTTTTTGCTAAATAATTAGTGTAAGAATTGTTATCTAGTTATAAGTAGTATGTAGGTGTTAATTATTTCTAAGATCTCATATATTAAGATTGAATAAATAAAATAAAATGATATGTAGGAAAATAAGATAAAGTAAGTTCATAAATTATAACATATAATTAAGATTAGTTAAGTAATAAATTTGTATATAGGTATAGCCTTGACAAATGTTTGTACAATAATTTACTTTGTTTAATAATAAAAAATAATAGAATTTAATATAAACTTGGATTAAACCTGTCACTTACTCAAATTATATTGTGCTAGTTATTGTATAAAATACTTTCTAACTTTGTTTTGTTATTCTTTCGAATATTTTACTTGGAGGCATTTTCCCAAAGAGATTTTTACATTTTTTATAATATTGCATTGTCTTCAAACGAATAATTACTAGTTTTGTTTTCAAATCCTTAAATTTATTTCAAAGAGCTTAGTCTGATAAGGATATTCTGAATTGAAGTATTTATAATTTATATTATAATATTTCCGAAGACAAAACATATTGATAATTTATCTTATCTTTTGAAATACATTCATTTTACTTCCGATTGATTTTATAATTTAACTGACAGTTTTCTACACTTAAGTGTTATATTAAACATTGTTGATTTTTTATGAAACATTTTCATAAAGTATATTAATGTGTATTATTCATATTTTTATTAGATTTGTGTTAAGGGACAACTACGAGTAGTATACAATGTACGATAATTTAGGAAAGATCTAGAAAAAATGGCATGATTAAATTAATACAATAAAATTTAAAAAATAGTGAAAAGTCTTTATGATAGGAAAGCTGGTGATGAACATGGAAAGATGTGTGCCAGGATAGAATGAAGTTGAAGTCTGTGTCCAATAAGGACATGGCTTGATGAGTGATGTGTTTATGGATATTAAAGCAACAATTTCCAGGTATATCACATAAATGTGGTATCAATATTAACATTACAATGTTTGCCACATCTACAAGTTAAATAAAACATTTATTTTCAATATTGTAAAATTATTTATAACAACATAACATATCTCTGTGGGACAACGCACAGTGTCTTTTCCTGTACCCTTCAAAGTATAGTATAAATATTAGAAAATTTGGTTTTCGTCCGTTAATCGTAATTCTTGACACAACTTTTAAATATCTTTTTGTTTGGTATTATAATATTTTATAGTTTAGGCACTCTTATATGTTAGCTATATTTCTACGAGTATACTGATCGGACCTTATCAAAGTCCTTTACACCTCGGTCAAAACAAGCGACGCATTAAATATTAACTAAAGACTTAATTGTCTTCTCTCCCTGTGTTCTGTGGTTAAGCCTGAATGTTACAATTTACCATTATTTGTATCCGTTCTTTTTAATTAAAAAATGACATTTCCATATTATTTAACATCGATGCCAAAGAACCGGCAGACATGAAAAGGTTATACTTGTCCCCGGCAACCAATCAAATTAGCAAATTTGGAGGTATACGTGCAATCTAATTTTAGATTAATTATAAATTTCCTCTCCAGTGATGTAATTCGCAATAATTGTTAAGTTCAACCAAAGGAATCGATTTGTGTGTGCTTTCCCGTTTCACCTCTGTTCTCCGTACTCGTTCCTCCTCTTAATTTACAGGGTCTATTGACGGTATTATTGCCGCTCGTGTGCGAAATGTAAAAAGACGTACATACTCGTATATGTGCGAAAAGGATCCAACCTACAGAACACATTTTTGTTGTTTATTTGAATTATCTTATTAGATCATATCCCCAATTTTCATCTCAAGGTTCAGCATTAATAATGCATACCGAATCATATTGTGTTTTGACTGCTAAGATATTGTAGCGCTTTAAAGATGTTTGCTCAGGGTCGCCTGCCTGGTTTTGATGCAGTTCTGAGGCAACGCATATGGAGAATACACGCGCGTGT
>CATKWJ010001105.1:0-32846 GCA_949825065.1 Odontocerum albicorne
ATATATATAATATATATATATATATATATATATATATATATATATATATATATATATATATATATATATATATATATATATATATATATATATATATATATATATATATATATATATATATATATATATATATATATATATATATATATATATATATATATATATATATATATATATATATATATATATATATATATATATATATATATATATATATATATATATATATATATATATATATATATATATATATATATATATATATATATATATATATATATATATATATATATATATATATATATATATATATATATATATATATATATATATATATATATTTGTTTTAAGATTTTCACGGATGAATGAATATGTCATTTTGGTTTTACGGTTTATCCGCGTAATTTGAGATAATTGTCTCCGAGCTTTCGACAGAATCGCATCTGTCATCTTCTTGGGAGTTATTTGCAAACTGTTTTGTGTAGTGATGTTGATTTTTGTTTTAATTCGTCTTCTTTTTCTTTCCTTTTTTTGAATCGGTTGCTCTGTCTTTCACTAGTTCTTTTAATATTTTCAGGTAAAGGTTTCAAGTAGGACGTTATTGATTGGTTTTTGGTAGAGGTATTTCTTATTGTTTTGCTGTTATCCGTTGGAATTACAGGATTATACGTTTCTGGTGCATTAGGATTAAAAAGATGAATCCATACATCTGCAAGGCTTCGGGCTTCATCTCTATGATTTAAGCTGTTTAAACTACACGGTACTTGTGCGGAACCTCTCCTGCCAAACTACACGGTACTTGTGCGGAACCTCTCCTGCCAAACTACACGGTACTTGTGCGGAACCTCTCCTGCCAAACTACACGGTACTTGTGCGGAACCTCTCCTGCCAAACTGTAGTACGCTTTAGACCGGGGATATTCCTCATTATCACCTAAAACAATTGTGACCAATGAAATGTATCATTTTATATCCATTAGAATATAGTTTGGCTAATGGCTGAACTAATTAGGAACATAAGAGTTAGAAATATTTTATATCCATTAGAATATAGTTTAATGGCTGAACTAATTAGGAACATAAGAGTTAGAAATATTTTATATCCATTAGAATATAGTTTAATGGCTGAACTAATTAGGAACATAAGAGTTAGAAATATTTTATATCCATTAGAATATAGTTTAATGGCTGAACTAATTAGGAACATAAGAGTTAGAAATATTTTATATCCATTAGAATATAGTTTAATGGCTGAACTAATTAGGAACATAAGAGTAAGAAATATTTTATATCCATTAGAATATAGTTTAATGGCTGAACTAATTAGGAACATAAGAGATAGAAATATTTTTTTTTACAATCTTCATTAATTTCCGTGAATAAAAAAACATTACTAGATATAAGTAACATGACTCTAACAATGTTTTTAAATTTATTGACTGGAAATAATATTAAAATAAAACTATTATTAAATGTGGTTTAAAAACATTGTTTTGTCATCATTAGTGGCCAATGGCGAGTCTTGACTATCTGAAGGGTCTGCCGTCACTTCTCTGTGTATGCAAATTATGTTATATAGTTATCCTCAATATTAAATCACTTAAATTTTGGCCTACTTACTTCTGTATGCGAAACTTTTCGACAGTTTCCTAATCCTGCATGCGATGGAGATGTTTGAGAAAAGTGAAATAAAAGAAAGCCACCTCCGACATAAATTGCAACTTACAAATATTTTTCTCAATGCGGACATTTCTACAGTGTTCATTTGACTCCTTTAATTTTTTTCCATGACCACCTTTCACTTCTATGTATCGAAATTTGAAGCGGTACTTCTTCTTCCCGGTGTCATGTCAGGTCCCCCCAACGTTGAATATCACTCGAGAGTTAGACATCTTTGTTCCCGGCAGCCCGAAAAAGATCTCAAACGCCCCTTATGCCAGTCCAATCACGTATATTGCGGAGCCGGAAGATTTGTCTCCTGCCAACACCTCTTCGGCCTTCTATTTTGCCTCGGATGATCAGGTGCAGTCATTTGTACTTTGCTCCTCTAAGTACATGACCCGAGTAGGACACCTTTCGGATTTTAATATTAGTCAGCGACTCTCTATCGACTTTGGCTCTTCGAAGAACCCTCGTGTCGCTGACTATATCCGTCCAAGGTATCCGTAGCATTCTCCGGTGCATCCACATTTCGAATGCTTCCAGTCGGTTCATACTACTATCTTTGAGGGTCCACGATTCCACTCCATGTAATAACACTGACCAAACGTAGCACTTGACTGACGATTGTCGAAGTTTCAAGTTTAGATTATCATCGCAGAATACGCATTCTGCACTTGACTTCGGATTCTGAGTCGAGGTCTTCCACTAGGATACTTCCGAGGTATTTAAATTTTTTCACTCTCTCTACATCAGCACCGTTCGATGTGAGACGTGCTCCTGCGTGATCCTGCCGGCCGAACACCGTGAAATTAGTTTTACTCACGTTCATGTTCAGCCCCAGCCTCACACCGGCTCCGTTAATTATATCTATGGCGCAGGGTTTGAAGGCCGTCAATACTGTCTGCCAGAACGACCGTATCATCTGCGTACCTGATATTATTGACGCATACACCATTCACTTTGACCCCAGATTCAAGTTATATAGCGCTTCCTTGAAAACTATATCAGAGTACAGATTGAATAACATAGGTGACAAAATACAACCTTGTAGGACTCCACGTTGAATCGGTATGCATTTCGATTTATTTTCCAATTTAATGACAGTTTCTCGGTTCCAGTACAGGTTTTTAATAATATTTATATCCTTGTCATCTATACCCCGTTCCTGAAGCATTTTAACAAGCAGTACTAATCAATTCATTATACAAGTATACTCGTATATTCCATCACAAACTAATCTGCAGAAATCTCCTTGTCGTAACACCGGTGTATAGTGTAGGATGGATGGATGGATATTTTCTATAGTCCCTAGTGGGTGAGCCTCTCTCCCAACATTTAGAGATGTAAGTGCTGAATAGCTGACACTTTGTAAACAGATAAAACACAGGTGGGCCCGTATAGGTTTCACATTATCAACCCAGCCTTGCCGAAAGGGAGTACAGAAAGGCAATAGGGCCCCAATCAACCTTTTTTACCGATAACCTGGTAAATACTCAATAAATTCATTCTTTACTCGGTTTAATTATAAATCAAAGGATGGAAAAAATATTACGCTATGTTTTTTTGCAAACTTATTATTGATGATAAAAATGTAAAAAAAAACAATTTATGGTCAAAATCCGTCCGTTTTAGTAATATTCTTTGTTTCACATTGAAATTTCATCTCTAAATGTGTACGAGTGAGAAAAATATACTCTCCCTATAGGAAAGTGGTAAGACACTTGTCTGCCGATCCGGAGGTTGCGGGTTCGATTCCCGCTGGAAACCAGATTTTTTTAAAATAGGATTCCAGTCTGGTTAACACTTAGGGCCTATAAAAACATATTTCTGGTTGGTTGGAAGAGATTGCCCCGTGGCAATAAACTCGCCAGGCAAAAAAAAAATAATAATTTATAAACAATAGGTGAGATCCCGCGCATTAGCTTAAAGTGTTATATTCTGTATCACTCGTACAAATGCATCGAAGACATGTGTGAGAACGAGACGACAAAACTCTTCCTATTCATAAAAAAAGATAAAAGAAATTTCCCTAGATGCGAGTATTCGCTCTGATAAATGGAAAAGTTGAGAGCCAAGGAGCTCACTTCAAATTAACGACAAGGAAATGGTTCACCATAACTGGCGACAATTCGAGGATGGTGACTGAATCGGCATGTCCGCTTCCAGTGGACTTCCAAACTGGCACGTCAGCACCTAGGTTACGCAGACGACGAGAAACAGGTGTAGTAATTTGTTTTTATCAAAACTGTTCATTCCACTTTTTGTAACGGTATAACCCTAAAGGTTTCGAGGCTTTCACCTCATCATCAGGGGAGCACAAACAAGATTCCCGATGATGAGGTGAAAGCCTCGAAACCGGTAGGATTATACCGTTACAAAAAGTGGAATAAACAGTGTTTGATAAAAAAAATTACAACGTCTTTAAACCTCCACAATGTTAATGCCTTAACTATATATAACATATAAACAGGTGTAGTTTTTGTCTCAGAAATGAAGACAGAAAATCCAAGATACGTCGCAACTTTTGCAACAAAGCTATGTGCGTACTGCATAAACACCAAAGCAAAATAATATATTGTCAAAGTTGTAAAGTGAAGGAAGAGGGTGATGATTGAAACATAAAAAGAACGTAGAACCCCGCCCCACGTAGTAATTTTTAATGACGTAAAAATAATCAAAAAGTCTAAACATAATTTTAAGAATGTATTTTTTTATGACACCTACACCTAAAAACAACTTTTCACTTAAACAAACTATATTTAAATGAATATTCACGGGGTCTCCCCCGTCTCCTTGTTCGGAAAGCTCGTGATTGTTTGGTTAAAGGCAGCGCTTGCAGGTCATACACGTCACTTCAATTTTAATTCTGCAATAGAAATGCATACATATATTGAATAATTCAGTCTGGTATTATTTACCTGCTAGACCAGGGTTCCGGGTGTCAACGAGTTCACACATAGCCACACAGGACAGTTCAGGTCCGAATCCACTCAAACCCCAGCCCGAGCCACTGGGACGGGACTGTAAGGAAGAATCACGCTAAGTTCAGATGAGAAATATATTCCACTGCCAGACGCCATTTTCTAAAGAAAAAAATTTTTACTATGAAAAAGTGACATTTTTTATCCAAATTTAAATTAGTTTTTATTATATTTTTCATAAATATCTGGTGGTGAGTGGCTTTGACAGTCACTTTGTACAAGTGTTCAGCACCCCCTCCCCCTCCCCCTCCCCCATAGGCTCTAGTAGTTTAGGACTAACAGTGATAAATGACAATAATTGTATAGCATGAATTACATACATTATGTATCAGGTCGCTTCTGTCTCGGGTAGGCAGAGAGGACAGATCACCATAATTTCCTATCTCAACACATATTTCAACTCTTCCCCATCCATACATCTAATTATACAACTCCTTTGATTTATCTGATTTGTTACATTTCCTTAACTCAAAATTTAACTCACTCGACCCGACCATACCTTTTTTTGGTCTTCCTCTAACAGGCCTTCCACCGACATTTGCACTGTATATTTGTTTTATTAGTCTTTCTTCATTCATTCATTTCACAAGCTCAAACTATCTTAGTGTTCTTAATCTTACTTAATACATTTGCACTGTATATTTGTTTTATTAGTCTTTCTTCATTCATTCATTTCACAAGCTCAAACTATCTTAGTGTTCTTAATCTTACTTAATACAAGTGCATATTCATAGCTAATCACTTCATTCCATATTCTGTCATACATTGTCATCTCGTGTATTCTCCTCAGTGCACGCATTTCTACACCATTTATTCGGCTCTTTTCAGTCTTTTTCCACATTCACATTTTACTTCCATACATCAAAGTCGGTACTAAAATACTGTACGAGTAGTAAATTATCACCTGAGCAGATTTAGATATCGTCTGATTCAAGTATATATGTTTAAGGGCCGCATTGATTTTGTTTTCTATCGCTATACGCTGTTCGATATCTCTCGTAACTCTTCCATCATCTGAGAAAATACAACCCAAACAGTAGAATTTCTCAACTTATTCTAGTCTTTCATTGCTCACCCATATACGAGAGTTGCTACTTAAGTTTTGAGATATGGCAACACCAGTATAGATACGTCAAATCTGACATCCGCATCGTAAAGTTTGACGTTTTTAATGGTATACGTGCTCAAAAAGTTTTGTCATACGAATGCTATTTGTGTTGTTTACAGTGATTTGAAAAATTCATCTCGGCTAAAAATGGAATTAAATCGTGAAAATTTTCGTGCGATGATTTTTTATGATTTTCAACATGGACTAACTCAACAACAGTGTGTCGATCAACTCGCTACGACTTTAAGTGATGAAGCACCATCCCGGGCTGTGCCACTGTGTTTCGCTGGTTTTCCGAATTCAATTGTGGTCGTAGTTCGCTCCAGGACGAATTTCGTGAAGGTCGTCCAAAATCGGTTGTTGTGCCAGAAAACATTGATGCTGTGCGTGAACTGATATTGCAAGCTCGTCATGTGACTTATCGTGAGATTGAGGCATGTTTGGACATTAGTTCCACTTGCATATATTCAACATTGCATGAACAATTGGCCGTCAAAAATATTTGTTCACGTTGGATAACGCATAATTTGACAATCGCTCAAAAAAAGGCTCGTGTTGATTGGTCCAAAGAAACGTTGAAAATATTCAATCGCGGTGTTTCAAAAGACGTCTATAAGATCGTGACAGGCGACGAATTATGGATCTATGCATATGAGCCAGAAACTAAACAGCAGTCGACTGTGTGGGTCTTTCAAGACGAGCCAAATCCAACAAAAGTTGTTCGCGCACAAAGCACTTCGAAGCAAATGGTGGCTTGTTTCTTCGGTATAAATGGTCATGTCGCAACAGTGCCTTTAGTGGAACGTCATACGGTCAATTCTGAATGGTACACCACCATTTGTTTGCCAGAATTGTTCGGAGAAATGAGGAAAACCAACCGCCGAATACGGATTATTCTCCACCACGACAAAGCGAGCTCTCACACATCGGCTCAAATAAGCGACTTTTTGAGCACTCAAATATCGAATTGATGGGTCATCCGCCGTACAGCCCTGATTTGGCACCCAACGACTTCTTTTTAATCCCGCGTTCTTCGACGCCTGAAGAAGCGGTTGATGCGTTCAAAACGCATGTTTTGAAGTTACCTCATTCGGAGTGGAAAAAGTGCTTCGAAAATTTGTTCACACGCATGCAAAAGTGTATTGATCTTCATGGAGAGTATTTTGAAAAACAATAAAGCCATTTTGGATAAATAAATATTTGTTTTTACTCGTCTGTCTCAACACTTAAGTAGCAACTATCGTATCACATTTATTTTTCCTTTCACATTTCTCTATCACCATGACTGGATTTTGCAACATTCATTCTTAGATTTTTTTCTTCATATCTCGTATACAATTTACTCATTTGCTACTAAAACTACCATATCATCAGCATACAGCAAACCGCACCCATTTCCATTTGACATTTGTATGCCACCCATTGACCTCTGTAATCTTGAATATACAATACCATATTATTGCATTCACATCTGCACATATTTTACTTAACATATGCAGATGCTGGGAAGTTCCTAATCTAATGGCCGCAGCCACCACTTACTTCCTATCTCCGATAAGTAATTTCTTCTAAGCAGATCGGTCGGAAGAAATTTCTGTAAAACAATAAGCCAGCTAGATGTACCATGTTTAACCGTGCACACAAAAGAATGAAAATAAATAAGACAAATAAAATAAATTGTCAAATTAGAAAGGGGGTAAGTTTAAAAAAATAGAGACCAGAATATGCGTATTAAGGAGATGTTCGGGGTCATTTTAACTGATGGAAATGTGAGAAGTGTGTGAAAAAAAGGAACATATGAACAAGACATAAACTATATAATTGACTATGAAAGTGTGGAGATTTCTCCTTTCTGCCAATCTCAAAAAAAAATACACCTTGAGATAGTATATATGTATCAAAATACATAATTTATAATGGAAGAGTAAATAACTAAGAAATTTAGCAAAAATTTCTCGATGTAAAAAAATAAAATATATACCTTATTTACATGTTGTTGTAAACCATCATGTAATATGGAATGGAAATTTTCCAATCTGCTTCCATGGTACGCTAAAACTGTGGTTTTACTTTTAGCAATGGCCTTACAGTTTCTTTCCAAATGTGATCTCGGCCCACTTATAACTTGAAATATAATATTAGGTCCTTACATATGAAATTGGCGTTTTGCCGTACTGGCAACTTTGATCTCAAATATCTTCTCTTTGGTTAGGAATTCCAAATTCAAATTTATACAGCTATTTACTCAAGTATTTGTGTTTCGAAAATTATAATTCATTTGTTTTTTCCTCAATTGTTTTTTTTCTTTGCGTCACTCAGTTTACAAAATGGAAAACTTGAAATATCGCGTTATTTACGAGTACGAGTTCCACCGTGGCACCAGTGCTGCAGAAACGGCTCGAAGGATTAATGATGTGTATGGCGACGGTGCCGCAAAAGAAAACACAGTGCGTTTTTGGTTCCAACGTTTTCGTTCTGGAAATTTCGACCTGCAGAATAAGCCCCGTGGACGGCCGGAGACCAAAGTTGATAATGAAGAATTGAAGGCTATTGTGGAAGCGGATCCATCGCAAACCACGTCCGAGTTAGCTGCAGGCTGCGGTGTTAGTGATAAAACTGTTTTAATCCACTTGAAGCAAATTGGGAAGGTGAAAAAGCTTGAAAGGTGGGTACCTCACGAATTGAGTGAAGCAAATCAACAAACGCGCGTTGACTGCTGCGTTGCATTACTCAACCGACACAATAATGAAGGGATTTTGAATCGAATCATTACCTGTGATGAAAAGTGGATCCTGTATGATAATCGGAAGCGCTCATCGCAATGGCTGAACCCTGCCGAACCAGCCAAACCATGCCCCGAGCGAAAATTGACTCCAAAAAAGTTACTTGTGAGCGTTTGGTGGACTAGTGCTGGTGTCGTTCACTACAGCTTTCTTAAATCTGGCCAGACGATTACGGCAGATGTCTATTGTCAGCAACTGCAAACCATGATGGAAAAGCTAGCTGCTAAACAACCGAGGCTGGTTAATCGCTCTAGGCCACTGCTGCTTCATGATAACGCTAGACCACACACTGCACAACAGACGGCTACCAAATTAGAAGAGCTTCAATTGGAATGTCTAAGACATCCACCGTACTCTCCGGACCTTGCCCCGACAGATTACTATTTTTTTCGAAATTTGGATAACTTCTTGCAAGGGAAAAAATTCAACTCCGATGGGGCAGTCCAAACCGACTTCAAAGATTTTATTGATTCCCGTCCGAATGGTTTTTTTAGTAAAGGGATCGATGAACTACCTATGAGATGGCAAAAGTGCATAGATAGCAATGGTACATACTTTGATTAAATAAATAAATTATATTAAAAAAAAATCAACTTTATGTTCCTCCCAAACAAAACGCCAATTTCATATGTAAGGACCTAATATTATATATACTGCGGTCTCGGGGCAAGCGCTTCGGATTCAACTCTCTTTAGTATTGAATTATACTAAAAAGAATATTTAAATAATTAAAAACTATCATCGTTTAAATACACCTGATTTCTATTTATATTATAAAACAAGCTAGAGTTGACTCTCACTTTGCTATCCATCAATGTCCCTAATTATTCATATCATAAACTAAGTCATTTACATTTTTTTTTATTCTTTATTTGAGTTTTAATTTTGACTTTCTCACAGTTCTGATTGATGAAGATGCTCAAGCGTGAAAAAAGAACATATTTAAGAATTAATCTTCATCATCAACTTGAAGTATGCGTAACACATGGATCAATAAGTCCCGGGACTAACCGACAGATGGCGCCTCTAATAACAAATCCATACCATTCTCAGTTAGCCTTTAGAAATTACGTGTCAAACTTTCGTGATATTCCGACATTGTGTCATTGAGTTACAGTGGTTTTAGTGACGCTAATTTTGCTATTTTCAAAACAATGGATAAAACCGAATTTCGTGTGTTGATAAAACATTGCTTTTTAATGGGAAAAAATACCGTTCAAACTCAGCGATGGCTTGAAAAGTGTTATCCAGGCTCTGCTCCGTCGAAAACAACCGTTTGTCGGTGGTATGCTGATTTTAAACGCGGTCGTACAGACACAAATGATGCTGAACGCTCTGGTCGTCCAAATGAGGCTGTTACACCAGAAAACGTCGGTATGTGACAATGGACGAAACTTGGATCCACCACTATACTCCGGAATCAAATCGGCAGTCAGCCGAGTGGAAAGCAGCTGGGGAAAGTCGTCCGAAGCGACAAATAACTCAACAGTCGGCCGGGAAGGTTATGGCCTCCGTATTTTGGGATGCGCATAGTATAATATTCATCGATCGCCTTGAAAAGGAAAAAACCATCAATAGCGAATATTAAATAGCATTATTGGAGCATTTGAAGGCAGAAATTGCAAAAAAACGGCCCCATATGAAGAAAAAATTTCTCTTCCATCAGGACAATGCACCGTGTCACAAGTCGATGGTAACGATGGCCAAATTGCATTACTTGAACTTTGAATTGCTTCCGCACCCACCGTATTCTCCAGTTTTGGCCCCCAGCGACTATTGGCTGTCCGCAGACCTCAACAAGATGCTCATGTGAAAGAGATTTGGCTCCGATGAAGAACTGATTGTCGAAATTAACGCCTATTTTGAAACCAAAGATAAATCGTTCTACACAGCTGGCATAGAAAAGTTAGGAAAGCATTGGAATGAATGTATCTCTCTTGAAGGAGACTATGTTGATGAATAAAGAAGAATTTTTGCAAACAAATGGTTGATTTAGTAGTTAGTCCCGGGACTTATCGATCGATGTTTTACACATCCATCATGCTGTATCCCTTGCGGGGTAGGCCGAGAGAACAGATCTCCAAACTTTTCTATTCAAGCCCACAACATTCAGCTCTTCCAAATTCATACATCTCGTCATGCACAATCTTAAATTATACTTATCACTTTACTTTCTATCAAAATCTGATCCATTCGGTCTAGCCATGTTTCCCTTGATCTAACTCTTCCGTGCACACCTATAACTTTAACTTGTATATTCACTTACTCATACCTTCTCTCAATATGTCCAAACCATATTATAGCTCCTTTCTTGATCTTATTTAAAACATCCATTTTATCCGTGTGTTTACTTGTAATGTCTTCATTCCGCGTTCTTTCAAACATCGACACTCCACTAATTTTCTTTTGTGCACACATTTTTACAGCATTAATCTTACTCTTATCTTTCTGCCGAGTCAAAATTTCGCTTTCATACATGAAGGTGGGCACCGACTCACTTATGTACTGTCAGTTTTGCTACTGTCAATATTGCGCAGTTGTACATAACATTAAATGCTCAGTTAACCTTGTTTCTTATCGCTACCCTTCTTTCGATGTGTTTTGCAAATCATCATTTTTGCTACTGTTAATGTTGCGCAGTTGTATATAACATTAAGTGTTCCACTCACCTTGTTTCCTATCGCTACCCTTTTATCATAAAAATACCACATAAAAATACCGGCCAGATAACTTAAATGATTAAAAATATAAATTGGCAAACAAAGCAACTTCTGACAACTCTGTTACTGATCATCCCTCTTGTCTCGCCCTAAAACAATGAACTGCGTCTTCATCGAGTGCTTCATGAATCTATTTAAGATGAATAAACAAGAGCTCGGAACAAATATCTACTCTACAGTAATCCTACAAGAATCCAATAGAAATCTAACCGGCAGACTTTGGAAGCTATCCAACAAAACTAACAATACTGGCCTAGCAATATTCTATCTAAATCTTTTTATTCTAAAATAAAAATATTCCAATTTATAAAAATAAAATACCTCGACAGGACGGACACTTTTTAAACTGGGTTCACGTAGTTGAACCAAAACATAATGTAGCAAATCTATGACTTCTGTGTGTGTAGAAATGAAAAGAAGATCTGTTAATGAATTTGAAAGGTTTTTCAAATTCCCTGTTCTTGAAATAGCATCTAACTGAAACAAAAAATGTCAGGTTATTTATTAGCGATGAATGTTGTTTGAGGTGGTATACATATGGTAAATATTTATTTCAAAACCTAAATCTCAAGATCAAAATTGCGGGTGTTTCAGGTTGGAAAGAATCGGGCATGTCGGTACATTATTTCATTCTCTAAGTTAGCTCAATCAATAATGATTCTCAACGCTTCCTTCGTCATATTTGGCCAGTTGACAACCCGAGTAAATTAAAAGGTCAGTTATATGTTGTAAGAAGCCGCAAGTTTCTCTCCCTCGTGTCACTGTTAATCTTGACGTCTTAAGGGTTCAGTCCTACTTACTTTTATCCGCTCAGTTATATGTTTTCATCAGTCACCGGATAAATAAGTCGGCGTGCCTTTTACTCTCCAAATGGCGCTATGTAAATTATGTTTTTATTATTATCAAATTTTATTGCACCACTCGTGGAAGTGTGACCCTCGGTGATAAATAGCATTCCTCATATAACCAATCAGAGACCTGCTTAGGATATGTTGAAGCCATCTGTGTTTTCTTTCCTGATGTTTATTTTGGATGCAAAAATGTTACCTCATCTTAAATTACTATACTTGAGAAAATGTAGGATGGTTTCTGTGACATTTGAAATGTCACGTCTCAAAGGGATGGGGTAAAATCGTTTTTTTATAAATCGAAAAATTGTTTTTCTCTAAACTGACGTTTTAATTCCTAATTTTCATTATACTGACTTTCTAACGTATTGTATAATTTGTATCTATCTTTGAATAGGCCAAAATCCACTATGAATTAATACTAATTACGAACATTTAATTTTAGGTATAAAAAAATCAAAAATCCAATTATCGTATACCCCATCCCTAGATAATGCAGACTAACGTAGTGACTTTTGACAAACATCGCCAAATATTATTTGATTTTAACAAACTGCCACATTTTTGCTAATTTGTAACAAGATGTATTAGTTTGTCATTATTGTTAGTTTTATGTAATGTATTTACCTAAATAATTCGCTATTTATTAGAATCGAGGCTTATATTAAAGTTGATAAAATAATTAAAATTACTGAACGTTGTTACAAGGTTGTATTGGGGTAAATTTGTGAACTGTCACAGGGACCATGCTACATTTTCTCAAGTATAATTTCAGATACCGGCAGTTTTATTCTTCATAGATTATAAAAAAGCATTTGATTGTGTAAAATGGGAGAAACTACGGCATGCAATTCTAGAGATGGGATTACCAGCACACCTTGTGAACCTTATTAGGTAACTGTACCAACATAGTTCTGTGACTGTTAAAGTCAACAACATCAAGTCCAAACAGTTTTAAGTGAAAAACGGTATACGGCAAAAGTGCAAAAGGGTATACGGCAAAAGTGCAAAAGGGTATACGGCAAAAGTGCAAAAGGGTATACGGCAAAAGTGCAAAAGGGTATACGGCAAAAGTGCAAAAGGGTATACGGCAAAATTGCAAAAGGGTATACGGCAAAAGTGCAAAAGGGTATACGGCAAAAGTGCAAAAGGGTATACGGCAAAAGTGCAAAAGGGTATACGGCAAAAGTGCAAAAGGGTATACGGCAAAAGTGCAAAAGGGTATACGGCAAAAGTGCAAAAGGGTATACGGCAAAAGTGCAAAAGGGTATACGGCAAAAGTGCAAAAGGGTATACGGCAAAAGTGCAAAAGGGTATACGGCAAAAGTGCAAAAGGGTATACGGCAAAAGTGCAAAAGGGTATACGGCAAAAGTGCAAAAGGGTATACGGCAAAAGTGCAACCTCTCTCCCAATTTGTTTAACCTGTATGGGAAATATATTATATTATGAGGAAGCATTTGAAGACCGCTTTTGGTGGAAGAAAGCTCTCAACTCTGAGATATGCAGATAACACGATGTTAATTGTCAAATCAGAAGAGAAAATGGTCACGCTCCTTAAAAAGACGGATCACGAGTGAAAGCTCCTGGGCGTCGAAATCAATAGGTCAAAAACTCAGTTAATGATAGTAGACTGCAATAACAAACTGACACCAATAATGTGAATCATGGTTTAGAAGTGGTTACTCACTTTATTTACTCAGGCTCCGGGAGAATATGCGAGGCTGAGGTGAAAAGAAGAACTGGAGTGGCAAAATATGCAATGTCAAAGCTGGAAAAGATATGGAAGAGAAGAACCATCACCATCACAACAAAATGCGCCTAATTAAATATCTTGCGTTCAAAATATTCATGTATGGTGCGGACACTCGCAGTCTGAGAGCGAGCGAGAGATGTAGAATAGATGCATTTGAAATGTGGTGCTGGAGAAGGGTGTTACGAATTCTATGGACAGCGAGGCGAACTAACACCATCATTCTTGAAGAACAAAGAATTACCAACAAATTATCGACAATATGCCTCTGACAAGTATTCTTAGTATTCGGGCACATTGCTAGTGGCCAAGGAGACAGTTTGGAGAGGCTCGCGGTTACTGGAAGTGCGGAAGGACGATGCGCAAAAGGAAGAGTTCCAATCCGTTGGACTGATCAAATGAGACTACTTTTAACAACTGCCTTTCGAGCCGCCGAGTGCAGGGATGGATCGAGAAGAGTCGTCAGAGGCTATCATGGGAGTCACGATACTAAATCATGAGCTACATGACAGAACGATGATGAATTGATAACTTGCTGTTCATCTTACATATCATCGGTTTGATAACAGTTAACAAAATTAGATAAATAATATAGATTAAAACTGATAAAATTTATTTACAAAAAAAAATGTCACCATGCTTGAATATAAAATGAAAAAAAAGAAGTTTTTATCCTTATAACTGAAGAAATATAATTGATAGTGAAATGTTATTCTCGCATAGTATTGTACTTTTATTGTATACAGTACAACATAGTGGGTTCATTGCCATGTGTCAATATCTTCCTTCCGACTAAGCAGAAATGTGTTAACCGAGCCTTTGTAAAAGTCATACCGGAACCTTTTTATTTTAAATCAGAGTACCGACAGGAATCCAACTCGCAACTCCCATGTTGGAAGAGAGGTTTCAAGACATGGAGATGGATTTTGACCTTGATAATATTAAATTCAGCATGATTTATAAAAGTTAAAAGAGGAAGTATCAACGATGGATTGTCCAACAGTTTATACTAACACGTCTGAGGCATCCTTTGTGATATAATTACAAAACAAACAATCATTGTCGACAAACTGATAAAAATAATGTTTTCTTTTGACACTTATCAAAAGTGGTGTTTGTGGTGTATCCTAGCTTATAATATGATCCGCCTTGCTGCATATTATACATTTAAACTTATTAAAATATTTGTTTGTGACAGGTATAAAAACTGGAAATTAAATTAACTTACCAAAGCGTCGATATCTTTCGCTCCGTCCTTAACGTAATTCGGTGCAAATGGTTGAAGATATGTGCCATGTCGAAAACTATTCGACTCTGCTACAAACAGAGTCAAATAGTTTTCGACATGACACATATCTTAAACCATTGACTCCATTTCAAGTCGGCGGCTATCAAATCTTCGTTCAAAATTTTTAAAAGATCGAATGCTTTTCTTTCCGGAGTATGTTGAACGAAATTCGATGATGTGTCAATAATATCAACTTCTGTCTCCATTGATAAAAACAATTTTATTCTGTCTTGTAACTCGTTTTTAAAGCGAAACGTAAAATCTTTACGAGCAAAAATATCAAATCAAAGAAATATAATTCGAGTATCAAATAATACATTCAAAACAAAAACACAGCATCATTCTAAAACAAATTACAGATATGTACGGTCTTGCCAGAATAAAAATAAATATATATATATATATATATATATATATATATATATATATATATATATATATATATACGTGTACATGCCAATTCAGACTGGTTTATCTAAAAGTATGAATAAAAATGACTTTTTGGCTAACTAGATATTTACATCATAGCGATATTTCAACCAATATGCAATTACGTTGATCCTCGGAACCATTCCAGAGGTTAACAAAGATGTGTACAAAATATTAATTTAAGACTACCCGTAATTCAAGACGTATTTCTATTAAATCTCGTCATATGTCATTGAAGGTGGTGGAGTTATAATTATTCGATTGAAGAAAAAATAATGACGATAATTTGGTCTCGCAAAAATATCGATGGTCAGGTCTTGAAAGGAAATATAATTTTAAAAGAATCAACTGAGAAATTCTGAGCAAATTGGATTTTACATTTACGTAGACTTGTAAGTAACCTTGTAACCTGAAGGTTGTTTTAGATAAAGCTAGGAATAAACAGTAAAGGGGTCAAAAAGGCCAAATGATTTCTGGAAAGTTTCTTCAACCAAAACAAAATGGGATGAAAGAGTGAATGAGGTTTGAATAATTATTTTTTCAAGAGTTAATCTCAACGTTAGCAGTATATTAATGACGCTCTTCTCACATGGGCGTCTCGCTTGTAGACTATCCAACGGACAGAATTGCTTTTTGATATTCGAGCGATGAATGTATCCCGACACTTTTGTTGGGATACACAGCAGCCATATCTGCAACGGAGATACACTGGAATCGGTAATGACAGGAAGTCACGGAGTCGTCAGCGTGCTGAAGTATTAAAATGACAGGAGTTCGTCTTTATCATGTTGTGTACACGGGAAAACTTTTTGTCTAAAGCTCCATCCATCCACAATTTAACTCAAATAAATAAAACTTTAGACTCGTTGCCTACTTGGCCGCATTTATACCGCTAGCTGCAAATTAACTGTCTTTGGGTCGATTGTGAACTGATTATACAATCCTGAAAACTGTTATCATTTTTTATTGTATAGTTTATTTAGTAATCAATAACCACAACATTGTCATGTTTTATTACTACTCGTTACATACACATATGAAAGAAATCGTGAAGGTAATAACAAAAACAGCGGCCATGTGTTATTTTATTTATTTGCTTACTAGCAATAAAGAACCAAAACTGTCAAATTTGGTGCGTTTCTGTCAAATATACCGCGTACCTTTTGTGAAATCTAAATATAAGAATATATTTTCTGTGATCAAATATATTTGAATGTAATATTTTACTTAAATTTGTTTTTATATTAATTTAAGTTGTTCTTATATTTTAATTTTCGTTAATTCATGCAATATGTGAAAATAATGTGTTAAAAAATCATGTTATTTTTATTAAATTTATAATGCCGAAGAATACTATTGATGGGTGAACGGCAAAAAAGCAAAAAACAACTCCGGTTCTTTTTAAATTTGTATCTATCTAATCGTAATTGCGTTGTAACCTTCTGAAAGTAGCGCACTCGATTCTAAGACTAGCAGTCAAGTTATTAATATTGTATTTTTTACTCGGTTACTCGAGTAGCATAGTATAGATTGCAAAATAGATGTAACAGTGCTACACTTTCAAAATACATTCAGCAACATTTTTTTTATTTATTCATTTTCCTTCTTTCAGATTCTTTAACCAAACAAACATGTCCCTATTAACTAATCGAATAGAAGCACGTAAATTCTCTTGTCAATTTTCTAAAAGCATAGACATTGATTTGATGGTAAGGAAATTGAATTTTATGGTTCTTTGGAATAAAAATAATTAATAATTTCTTCTCAAATCTAACTTCGTAAATAAATAGTTTAGAAATATATTCCTTCTTTTTTATGTTGATTACTACAGTAAAATAAAAAAATAATGTGTTCATCTGATTAACTTGAAATCAGTAACGGACAAACAATGTTCAAATCAATGTTATCCATCATTATTTAACACATTCACTTAATAGCGAAATACCCCCATGGCTAAAATGTTTTTTAGTTAGTTAGCCTGTATTGCTATTTTATTTGATATACATAAAATTATAATACGTACTATTTATTAAACAAAAAACACCCATAGTAGTGTGTTGGTGCTCACCTTGATGTATAGAAATAAAACTTGGACTTGGCAGAAGAAGGATAAGAGTAAGATGAATGCTGTGGAAATACATGCACTAAGGAAAATGTATGGAGTGTCAATGTTTGAAAGAAGGCGGAATGAAGACATTAGAAATTAATGCATAGATAAAATGGATGTTTTAAGTAAGATGAAGGGAGGAACTTTAAGATGGTTTGGACATGTGTAGAGAATAAATGATGAAAGAATGACCGAGCAAATGTATAAGTTAGAAGTGTAATATGCGCGTGAAAGAGATAGACCGAGGAAAATGTGGCTGGACTAAATGAACCAGATTTTGAAAGAAGGTAAAGTGAGAAGTATGAATAATAGAAGATTGCGCATGACGAGATGTATGAATGTGTAAGGTTAAGGTTGTGTGTTTGTATAGAAAAGTTTGGAGATCTGTTTGCTCTGCCTACTTGTGTATGTATGTAAAAATACCCATTCAAAGTCTAAAAATTCATTTAACACGTTCACTGCGTATAAAATACTTAATGTCATACAGAGATGCTGATAATTGGCGAATTTTTGAAAACCCATAACTTAGTTAAAAATCAAATTCTACTTTCTATTGAAACATCATATACAAGTGTATTCCTTCGTGTCTTCGAAACACATGAAACCGGCGACGAATCCTTATCGGGAGACGTTTATGAGTGCACTAAACATTCGAGGCTCCCGTGTCCATACAAAATAATTGTATGGGCACGGGAGCCGTGTTGGACGCGGTGAACGTGTTAATAAGTGATTACAACTTGGTCAATTTATTTTCATTTGCAGAGCATGATACCGATTAAATATAAATATGCTATATGTGAAATGGAGAAGACGGACAGTAACTATTTTCAATGCAAATTCCGTGTAAATATATCTACCAAAGACGAGGCTTTACAGTGGTTCGAGGAATTTAACTTTTCTTCCGATACAGCATATTTAAAAGCAAAAACTTACCCTGACGATACGATACGCAAGGCAATGTATTTAAGGTTTGTTGATGGGGCTGAATAAAATCATCATCATCCTCACGTTTTTCTCATTTACCGCACTAATCCCTAATGCAT
Organism: Odontocerum albicorne; assembly: GCA_949825065.1. Lineage (NCBI taxonomy): Eukaryota > Metazoa > Arthropoda > Insecta > Trichoptera > Odontoceridae > Odontocerum > Odontocerum albicorne. The sequence goes on from CATKWJ010001105.1 coordinate 18,720, forward strand.
TTTACACCTCTAACATATCTAGACATCCTTTCTCTGTTTCTGGCTAGCCAATTTATATATTTTTGCATTTAATTGATTATACACTCATCTGATCTCTCCACTCGTTTCCTAGCCACTTATTTTAATTTTTTAACAGTTTTATCCATTTGCCAGTTTTTTATATTTCTGTCTTTAGCCAACCTTTAAGTTTTAAGGATGTTTTTTACTTTATCCCACCACCACGTCTTCCTTTATCAATCAATAACTTAACCTTGTTTTCTTTAAGCATGTTTTTAGCAGCTTTTATGACTGTACTTGCCAATTTTTCCCATTGTATAAATTTGTTTCCCTGCCATGTCAATTTTGAAAGTAATAAAGGTATTTTGTCCTTTTTTCTCAAAGAAATTTTTAAAGACAGTCATGTCATATCCAATTGTAAAATCCAGAAACGCCTGCGTATATTGATCCAATTATCCAAGGGTATTTTATATCCTCCATATAGTTTTATATCCTCCATATGGTCTCTCACATATACTTGTAGAAATGTCAATGATTACATTTTTTTCCAGAAGAGTTGACTTACACCAGGTTTGCTTTTACAAAGCGAGATTCTGCTCTGTATTCTTATTCCAAATAATATTGTAATACAGAGCAGAGGATCTTCTTATTTCAATGGTTTCTTTTGATTTACAATTATATTTTTTCTTATAAGGATTATAAAATTATACCTATTTCCTGGCCACGCTGTTCAACATATCTCGAGGGTATAAAGATAAGAGAAAAAGAAAATAATGTTTAAATATCTATCCATCCATCAGTGGCATGACAGCCCTGGGTGGGCCCTGGTCAACAGCGATATCCTCGCTATTCTATTTCCTTTTCTTCTCGGCAGCAACTTTGCAATGCCATATTCCCACTACACTCAAATCATGGATTATTCCATCATATCATCGGAGTTTGGGTCTTCAAACGCTTCTTTGATTAATGAACTTGGCCAAGGGGTTCTTTGCTGGTCGCGCTTTGTCCATTTGCTGTACACAATCGATACATCTCAGATAAACTGTTTTAACATTTGTACAATTATAGGTTACTTACCACAACAATTATTGAGTATTTTAAACCATTTATGAAAATATTAACAGTACGAATTCACATTTTTTTTATTATTTAACATTTATATGTAAATTTTCAGACAGTTTGGAAATGTATTCATAGCACTAAAACAAATAATGGTGTAAACATATCTAATAGTGGAGATACTGAGTGTCCTGCGAGACTTTTAATAACAGCCAAACAAATGCTATCATCCAAGAGATACGAGTAAGTATAATAAATACTTAAATATTTAAAATAGAATGCGTATACAATATGTTCTTTTGACTTGTCTAATCACACCTTTAATGGAGGGACATATTCGTAAGATATACACAACCACTGTAGTGGTATTTACTGTTCCAAAAAAGGTTACGTAATTATACTTACAAAGTTTTTTTTGTGTTTTAAAATTATTCTGTTTTTTTTTACAGAAGTAAAGATATTCATTTAAAAGACTATCCCATGGTGGTCACCTTAAGATATATACACAATCATGATATTGAGAAACAAGAAAATTTAAAGTTTATTTCACCCGACATTAATGTGCAGAGAACATTTTTACAATACTTCAGGAAAGGCTATCTACCTGCCGAAGCTATGGATACATTTTTATCAGAGGTCGAAAAAATCCACGGCAATCTCACTATATCTGATTTGAAAGTATGCCCCGATGAACGATGAACGATGGGTCTATCACTTTTATTATCGAGTTTTTCGCAATATTGATTCTGAGGAAAATGTTTTAAGTGAAGACCTCGAAGAGAATAAAATAGTTTTAGACATAATTTATCTATTCATCAATTTGTTTGTTAACATATCCAAATTAACAATGCGGGCACATTGAAGCACGTCCATCTTGCACGGACGACTATTTTGGGACCTGATTTTTATTTACTGATCCTCAGTGACCTGTCCGTGGGCTAGTTGCCGAGATGCTCGACTTCTACTCAGAGTCAATTTAACACAAACCAATAGATTTTCAGTAACAATGAAGAGAGTATCTGGAAACAATACTATCGAGTCAAGTGAAACCATCGTCTGGAGGTCTGAGGGAATGGAACGTATAAATGGTAGAACTACAATACACACTGTGAATTGATCTCCAAGATCCGCGCCACGAGCTGGCGCTGCTCGAGCATCAGCCTCTGCAGCTGGCACTGTTCTAGGAACAGCCCCTGGGGCCCGCCCTGCCCTTGCTCTCGCTCCTGTTCCTGCTCCTGCTGGACTTCATCTTGCACCCGCTCTCGCCTACAACACACATTTTTACTATTTTATCCAAGTATCATATAACATTAAAAATATAAGGCCGACTTCAGGTGGACCAAAACTATGCCACCTGCCAATCCGAAGACTGTAAAAAGATTATGCAAACTGTGCCATAACATGGATATGCTCGGTTTGACTCATCACGTTCAATCTTAAAGTAGATCTCGACTTGACCGCCGTACAACCAGACTTTCCTTGATCTTGATCGACCACGTCTTTCATTCCACTCATTTTAATCCTCATTCATCTACTGTTTACCAAATTAAACCGTCTGTTCACCAAACTAAACCCTCTTTCACAATCAACGTTCGATTTTTTAAAAGTGACACCGTTTCTCAGAATAGTGCGTGTATAATTCTGTGTAGTGCATTGCAATATTTAATGAGCTGCGTGGGCGCGTTGCGTTACTCAGGGGAAACAATCACCACAAGCATTTCTACGCCGCAGTCTGTCTCCTACGCCGCAGGTGATGAGTACAATAAACTAGAGGACTCGTGTCCACCTACACATATGTAACATGTTATTTATTTCCAAAAAAAAAAGGAATTTTATCTTTGATATTTTCACTCATTAAAGTTGAGTCCCTGCAGGCAGTATTAGTATGCTCGGTAGTCAAAACTTCTCATCATGAATCTCCTTATATGGGTAGGCAGAGAGAACGGATCTCCGCTACATTCTATCCTGGCACACATCTTTCAGTTCTGCACATCCATGTGGCTCGACACGCATATTCTCCTTTAAAAAGGCATTATTCTCTTTTCTCTTTCGGAATTAATTTGGTCATACCGCATTTTCTAAGTTCTCCCAAACTTCTCGTACCTTCTACACTACTCGCATAGATTATTTTTGTAAATCTTTCATCATTAATTATCTTTATGTGGCCGAATCACGTGAATGCTTCCTTTTTCATCTTAAGAATTGTATCTTCTTTCCTAATGTTTTCATTCCTTATTCTGTAATACATTATTTTTCTACACAACATTCTCATTTCTAATGAATTTATCTTATTTTATCTGTCTTAAAAAATGGTTAAGACACAGAAATAAATTTGAGTGCACTAATAACTACAATCAAACCTCTGTAGGGATCCACGGTCGTCGCGGAATATTGTCGCATACATACGGTCAATGACCGATGAGATTCGCATTCCTCGACAAATTTAAATAAACAGTCCAATGTACATACGCCGTCCATTCAAGTCCAAAGATCACCCGCCGGCCAGTCATCCATTAGCGAGCGGACCGCACTACATACTAGAGAGAGAACGCACCACGCTGTCTCACCAGTTCCGTAAATAGATAGTTACCCACATACTATCTCTGCATTCAGAGAAGCGAGATAGAAGATATCGCGAGCGCACTCCCGCGCCCATTCTGAAATATTATAAATACCTACGCACCATCAAAATAAACAATCTTTTACTCTTCTTCCGCATTGCGATCTAACGTGTTTTATTTATTTATCAACAATAATAATCATCATATACCTTTAAGGGGCATTCCCTAAACCTCCATCATATGAGTAAGTTATGTGTGCCAGTATCCACATATCAATCATAAAGTATTATAATATTTACTGTGTGATCTTAGGTATCAGAAATTTAAAAACAATTCATCCTAGTGAAAATGCTTTGTATTCCCTCTTATGAACTATTTTAAAGATATGTAAAAAATATATATGGCAATCAAAGTCAGGTCGGCGGAGAGGCGGAGGGACAGACTAATAACGCAATAAATACCTACATGGCAATCAAAGTCAGGTCAGCGGGGGGGGGGGGGGGTAATATATGTAGTGACTGACAATAATTGTCAGTCACTACATATATTTCACTTCAAAAAAGTTTAATTTAACCTTTCTTCGTTTATTATTGGGTAGGTAAACTCATTTCTTTGGGTGACTTGACTCAACATTTTGACGAGTTCTTAATTTAAGCAGATTTTAGCATTCTGAAATGAATCTTCCACTGGTTTTTTTTTAAGTTTCTTACCACAATTTGCGCAATTTTAAGTTAAGCAAATTTTCTTTAACTGCGTAAATTGAGGTATAGATATTTTAATAAAAATGCAATAATACAAAAATTCTTCAAGATTTATGATAATGGTCACATTTATCTTTCTTTTGACTCCATTCAAGGACTCCATCGCACCTTTTCAATAACAATTAGCAAAATTAAAAAATCCGTCATGAAATGCCATATTATGTAATATGGTAAGTAAATATTACAAATATTTTTACGTACAAAAAATAATAATAAGTGTATTTTTATATGTAAATAATATAAATTTAATAAAATATGTTTTATGATTGCGTTTCATTTTGAAACAATATTTTCTAATTTGGGACATAAATTAGAAGATAACATTTCAACAGCTTTCGAGTTGATGTTACAGGTATTCTCGTTTGCTTTCGAGTTTATGTTACAGGTATTCTCGTTTGCTTTCGAGTTGTTGTTAGAGGTATTCTCGTTTGCTTTCGAGTTGATGTTAGAGGTATTCTCGTTTGCTTTCGAGTTTATGTTAGAGGTATTCTCGTTTGCTTTCGAGTTGATGTTAGAGGTATTCTCGTTTGCTTTCGAGTTGATGTTAGAGGTATTCTCGTTTGCTTTCGAGTTTATGTTAGAGGTATTCTCGTTTGCTTTCGAGTTGATGTTACAGGTATTCCCATTTACCATAAGTCAATAGTTTTCAGCTCAGGCATAACAGGAAATCCCTATCCGAGCACTCGTTGTTGAGATTGAGAACCTGAAACAAAATTATGGTACTCGTAGACTTACAATGACTGAATACTTGATCAAATAATCGTATCTAACCAAATATATCAAAGCTTTAAATAATTAACATTTTCATATAAACCATTCATTCCATATATTTTGTTGTGTCTGAATATTTTTAGATAAGATTACCAATATTTTATATATCTAATAAAGTGAAAATGTACGAGTATGTGTCAAGATTGTACGAGTATGTGTCAAGACTGTACGAGTATGTGTCAAGATTGTACGAGTATGTGTCAAGATTGAAGTGTCAGCTATTTGGCACCTGGCAGCTGCATCCAGCATATTTTATATATCTAATAAAGTGAAAATGTGCGAGTATGTGTCAAGATTGAAGTGTCAGCTATTTGGCACCTGGCAGCTGCATCCAGCATATTTTTTTATGTGGCTCGAAATATTTTGATGTTACCGAGGTCCAAGAGAAATATCTCCTCAGTTTTGAGAACCGATACCTTAAGAGAATAACAGTTTGTCTCCGTATGCGGTAACGAACTATAACCACTAAAATATCAACTGATAGCTGGCTAAGAACTGCGTGGTTTTATCACCTACTGTGTTAAGGGACTGAAGGGGAAGAATCATATCCCATCCTAACATATACCGTACACCGGTGCGGTGGTGACATATGATATGAACACTCCTCGGCCTAGCATGGGCGTACGCCCAACATGGAATGCTGGGTTGTGAACCAACCTAGATGGAGGCATTTTATGGCATCCCTGTGTAGATGATCCTGATGGAACATTTAAGGTGATGATGATGAAAGTTGGATACTTTTGCTTACTTTGCTCCAATATACAATACATACTTTTAAAACAAAAATATCTTCCTTCGGACCAATTGTCTTCAATAAATTACTTAAATATACAGACGTTAACTAATAACAACCTCCGTGGTCTATTTGATAAGATGCCTGTCTTCCAACTGGGGGTTACGGGTTCGATTCCCATTAGTATCCGATTTTTTAAAAATAATGCTTGTGTGTGCGTATCTATGTAATTGGAGGAACCCTTAAGTCACAGTTTACTAACGCTTACCACATTTAAAATGTTAACTCAAAAGACCACTAACATGAACACTTTGTTTTATAATTTGAGATTCAGTTAACAGTTTTATCAATTTACTACACAAACAATATTGTATAGATCCCTTGTTCACAATATTATACATTAAAATAATCGTCAGTCCTCAGTAGAGCTGTACGGTCACCGCACTTCGCTTCGCGGTGCGGAAAAAATCCTAAACATTTATTTATCTATTCATTCCCTAAAATAACAGTTATTTTTATGAGATATTTTGTAAAACACCTAGTTTTCGAAGTATTCTTTTAAACAAACGATATTGTGACGATTATGTCAATTTTAATTATGCATCACGAGAAGTAGAAGCCGAATTCTTTTTTTTCAAACGTGTAATGCCAGTACATTCCCTCATACACGTGTATATTATATTATAGGATGTTATCTACTCAGTACGGCCATTATTCAAGAAGAAGAAGAAGAAGTCATATATTATATGACGAGCTATACGCCAGTGTCAAGCGATGAGAAGTCGACCTGTCGAAATGATCGTTGAATATTTTTATTTTGATGTTTTCAAAGATAGTGCAGACATATTAGACCTCGGGTGACCTTAATTACACATCTGTGAACTGAAGTAACGTAACGTAACGAGTCACCCGGGATACGATTAAGTACGAGATATATTGTATTGTACTCGCACTGGATTTCGTTATGGGTTAACAGATGAGTCATTCGTCGGATTTCGTCACATGTAGCTATTATCAGTTTGCCACGGATGCGATGGTTCGTGAAATATTTTAGTTCCATTCGGAGTGTCTTGAATTACGGCCGCGAGAACTCGTGAATACAATAGAATAGAATAGAACTGACGAGATCCTACTAACTAAGTGGACATCACTCGACACGACACCGGAGCGGAGTTACCTACACTCCTTCATATTATAATATATATTTAAGATATATGAGTTCACGGCCATTATCCGAGAAGTCTTACCTTAGAGAAAAAAGGCAAGTGCTCGAATTAATAGAAATAGTAAGCGTAGTAATCTTAATAATAAAGTTATTCTCTTCGGCATGCGGCGAGCAGCTCAATATTATACTACATTGAAGAGATGGCCTTCAGTTCACTCCAGACATTAATATACATATATGTATTGATTTCTCTCTCTCTCTCTCTCAGTGTGTTTGTTCCTTCCATTTGACAGGGCGCCATTCGCCATGCGCTTCCATTACTGCAGATCTGTCAGTCGTATGTCTGGAGAAGATTGCGATGATAAATATGCACTCGTCACAATGGGCGGCATGTAGTTTATCCTGGAGATAATATAGTTTTTCTCCCCTGTACATACTCCAATGTATGATACATCCGAGGAGTTGGAGACTTATTGACACACATTATAACTTCACATTTATCCCTCCCATCCAACAGTAACAGCTCATTCTGTAGTCTGTCAATCGGCTGTTTTACTATTTCCCCTGTTCCAATTTATATATGTATTATATACATATAGTATGTGTAGATATCACATATGTGGAGTCTCCTTCACTTTTCTATTTATCTTATTTTAAATTGTTTTCTCCGCCATCACTGTTAAAGATGAAATTGTGAGAATTCAGAATAAATGATACCGAGATAGATACTTCTGGGTACAGAGAGATACGGTACGATACATGAGCTTTCTAATTATATACCATATTAGAGAAACCAATTCAATCATTCTAAGTGGCGTCAACATGGAGAAAGGATACAATAAATAGCAAAAAATGATTCTTTTATTTTCTTGATCCGTTAGTTAAATAAGTTTTGCACTTCCAGATGTCCACGGCGAGTAGGTACGACGTGATTAACCAGTTAAGCGGGGAGAACCTAGGGGAGAGACGCGAGAGCCTGAACCGGCTCGTCAACTTTGCCGATTCCGATGTTCTCGCCGCTGGAGCGGCTCGAGATTGGGCCCGCAGCAGTCAGTCACACCAGATCTACATTGCCAAACTCGCAGACCGCTTCAGGAATGGCGCGGTGCTCTGCGAGCTGCTCCGCTCTGAGAATGAAATGGTGGTCAGTGTAGCGACAAGCGCCGCCTGGTTCTTCCGAGGACTGACGGACGGTGATCTGTGCAATGCTCGATATTTCATCAATCGGATATTCCCGTACGCCTCTTACCGCTCCATCTGCAGGATCATCTCCGCTTTCAGCGTCAATCTCCAGAATGAGAGTATCGCCGAGGAATTTTACACGCAGATATCCGCAACATTCGGGAATAATATGGCGATCAGGCTTTTACCTGTTTGCAGTGTAGACTTTATCCGTACCGAGATCATGAAAGACAACTTAGAGGTTCCCTCGATCCAATTGGTTTATATTTATAAAAAAGATCAAAAACTCGCTTTGGATTTCTTAACAAAGTATCTGAAAAAAGAGGGAAATGACAAAATGCCGAGAAATTATGATTTCAAGAGAAATTACTCAAAGGTATGGTCTCTCGTAGCTCGAGACCACTTAGATATAGTTTTGGAGCTCTTTGTCAAGTACCCGGATGACATGAATATAAAGTTAGGTTCCCAAACCACACGAAACGCCATGAAAATTATACTTGATAAAATAGTGGGCAATCCTTCCAAGTACATGGAAATATTGCATGTGCAAACTCTAATAAGAAAATGTAAACTAGTCGATTTGGAAATACTATTTTCTAATCTCCTCCCGGCCAAAGAGAAAGATTTTTATTTCTATGACATTAATCATATTTTAAAATATCTCAATCCAGCTTTTCAAGTGACGCTTCTCTCTAAGGTGTACGCTAAGAAATATAAGACCTCACTTTGGGAGAAGGACCGATTTAAAGATTGGAATTTAGCCCAATACTTGCCATTAGAGGTCAGGACCTCATGGGCACTTAAAAGAATAAAAAATCTCAAATCCACAGATGACGTAAGAGAAGATTTCTTCTTAAAGTATCTACCGGCTGAGAAAGCCATTCCGCGACTTCAAGCCCTGATTTTTACTTCCCCGGATTCGGACAGGAGAACCGACATCTTGAATGCGATGGTGGATTGCTGCAAGATCAACGACGATGTGGATTCTCTGTTGAAAGTGTTGCAGTATATAGCGAGCAGGCATAGAAATGAACCAGCCAGTTTACGTCTTAAATTCCTTCGTCATCTCGACTATTCGTACACATTGCACCTCCTCTCCTCCGAACATTGGGAGGTGATTAACGAAATGCTGGATTTTATAATACTCTCCGAAGGAATGGAGAAATTTCATCTGAATAATATCTGCGATGGCTTTTTCGAAAAATACATTCACCATCGCTTGCTCAACAACTTGGAAATAGATTCAGCCGTCGATAAGATGATTGAAAACAAAGTGAGTGATATTGTTCTACTCAAAGAGAAACCTGACTACCAAGACAGAATTATCGAAGCCTTCTTTTTCAAGTTTAAAAAAATTATCGAAGAAAATCCCAAAGCGGAAAGTGTCCAAAGTCACTTATCTACTCTGTTAAAATCCTACTGTTATAGAGTTAATCGGGAAATTTCTTTAATGGACTGCACCTGGCTTCTGAATGCACTCCGCAATGAATTCAAAATGAACCCAAAACAGTCCGAAACGGGCCAGCTTCTTTATTATTGCGTGGGCGACATCAGAGTTAGGAACGCCTTCACAGATGAGATATTAGAGAATTATTTTCACCAAAACAAAATACGAACAAATTATTTAAAACACAATGCGAGTGCCCTTATCAGAAATATGGGTGTTCTTATCGAGCCATATCTGACGAACAAGCCCATCGGTCGTCTCGTGAGACTTTTGAAGCAAATAAGGGCTTACCTAATGAATCCATTCGGAGAAGAATTGAAAGACTCCCTTTGCAAAATTATAGAGTCGGGTAATCCTAAAAATAAAGGCAAAGTCATTATGTGTTTATGTTTATTGACAGATGTCGAGGAAAGTGAGAAACTATTGAAACAGTACGTGCCCAAAGATACGAAGGTGGACATAAAGCACATTCACACTTATAAGATAGCAGAAGCCATAGGAAACAATTTGAAACATGTGAATCCTCCAGTTTCATTTGAATTATTGCAAAAATTTTTAGAAGGTGATTTTCTCAAATATTCCCTTGAATCGTTAATGTCCCTGTGTTTTAAAAAGTCTATGAAGAACTCGGAAAGGTTTCTCTTGGAATTGTCGACCAAGGCTATATCTGTCAGAAAGCACTCGGTGAGACTTAGTTACTTCCTTTATCCTCGGGAGGCTCTCCTCCAGCTCTACGAGGACATGTGGAGAACGGCCAAGAACAGTTCTATAAGAGATGTGCTCTTCCAGAGAACATTTAAGATATATCAAACAGAAAGAGATTATAAGAAACGCAGCGAGATTTGGTCAGTTATTAAGTGTTTTATGGAGAGCTTCGAAGCAATTGACAAAAATTTGTTCTCATATCTGACAATGCCTGGAAATATATATCCAGAATTAGTTCCAGATTATATCGAGACATCTTGGAAGATCCTCGAGACTTGGTCAAACCGAAAGATAGACGTCGATGACCATATTCTCAGTCTAACCGACGAATTACCCAACTTTATAGAGCTCTTGAATGAAGATTTTTCCGAATCGATTATAGCAAAGTGTTTAATATCTTTCGGAGAGAAATCAGTTATTTCTGAGAGTCTTTTAACACTTTTGGTCAACTACATTGTGAAAGCTAAAGATATCGAAACGCAAGAAAAATATTTTGAAAACACCAAAGACATAATGATGAAGTTCATCGAAGAGAAATGGAACATTAAAGAAAAGAACTGTTTTCCATATAGAATATCGGTGGAAAGATTTGTCTCGCAATGTTGCTCGGAATCTTTGTACCCCGAGCTACGGGTCAACCCTGTGTCGTTACTGAAAAGTGTAATAGAGATGCTATCTTCATCGCTGCCTTTCGGTGCCGTCTTCAAACTCCACATAATGTTAAATTTAACAATCAACTTGATAGAATTATCTCAAAAACCGCATACCCAGGATTCGCAAATAGCTCGCCGACTTATTGAGGAATTGGGCTTAAGTCTTGCTGCATATTTAAATCTATTATGTGACCAATATGGAGTTCATATACTGCCGATATTTATCGAGTCTTACGCTTGTTTTATATCAAATCTACCCTCTCGAGCTGAGATGAACGATGTTTTGAATGAGGTAATTAGATTATTCAGAGCTGATATTAGTGAGGCGGCTATATTGAATTTGATCAAAGGATTGTTAGAAGGTGAAGCTACAGAGCAGAGTGTGCTGATGGCGGTGAAGCTGTTTCCGGAGCCTCTCTCCCCAGACTGCGAGTACAGAGCCCTGTACGAGGAGTTGCTGGAAACCGTCCGGGCCAAGAGTACTCCCTCGGTACTTGTAAACTTGAACAGCAAAATACCGCTAGACTCCAACATTTTTTAAATACCTTTATATTACATCTTTTTCATCTTCCGTGTCCTTTAGAGCGGAGATGCATGATGTGCTGTTTTATTCATTTTACATTTGATACAAGTTTAACCCGATTACATCAAATAAGGAGAAAATATTAAATGACTATGTCTAAATATATAATATAATAGTATAATGAGAACAGGAACAATGCTACTTTATATAATATAATAGTATAATGAGAACAGGAACAATGCTACTTGATATAATATAATAGTATAATGAGAACAGGAACAATGTTACTTTATACAATATAACAGTATAATGAGAACAGGAACAATGCTACTTTATATAATATAATAGTATAATGAGAACAGGAACAATGCTACTTTATATAATATAATAGTATAATGAGAACAGGAACAATGCTACTTTATATAATATAATAGTAAAATGAGAACAGGAACAATGCTACTTTATATAATATAATAGTATAATGAGAACAGGAGCAATGCTACTTGATATAATATAATAGTATAATGAGAACAGGAACAATGCTACTTTATATAATATAATAGTATAATGAGAACAGGAACAATGCTACTTTATATAATATAATAGTATAATGAGAACAGGAACAATGCTACTTTATATAATATACTTTATATAACAATGCTACTTTATATAATATAATAGTATAATGAGAACAGGAACAATGCTACTTTATATAATATAATAGTATAATGAGAACAGGAACTTTACAATGTGTTTCCCTGTTAAGTAAACAACAGGGTTTATTAAGTTTGTTTATTCCTCAATTTATCCAGAGATGCAAAAAAATATATAAAATATATTCCTCGTCTCAGCGGTGATTAAGAGCTCAGTTCGTGAATACGGCACTGAAAACAAATTCACATAGACGTAATTAATTGTCCGTTACAGTAAACAAAACAAATTCACATAGACGTAATTAATTGTCCGCTACAGTAAACAAAACAAATTCACATTGATTTAATTAATTGTCCGCTACAGTAAACAAAACAAATTCACATTGATGTAATTAATTGTCCGCTACAGTAAACAAAACAAATTCACATTGATGTAATTAATTGTCCGCTACAGTAAACAAACCAAATTCACATTGATGTAATTAATTGTCCGCTACAGTAAACAAAACAAATTCACATTGATGTAATTAATTGTCCGCTACAGTAAACAAAACAAATTCACATTGATGTAATTAATTGTCCGCTACAGTAAACAAAACAAATTCACATTGATGTAATTAATTGTCCGCTACAGTAAACAAACCAAATTCACATTGATGTAATTAATTGTCCGCTACAGTAAACAAAACAAATTCACATTGATGTAATTAATTGTCCGCTACAGTAAACAAACCAAATTCACATTGATGTAATTAATTGTCCGCTACAGTAAACAAAACAAATTCACATTGATGTAATTAATTGTCCGCTACAGTAAACAAAACAAATTCACATTGATGTAATTAATTGTCCGCTACAGTAAACAAAACAAATTCACATTGATGTAATTAATTGTCCGCTACAGTAAACAAAACAAATTCACATTGACGTAATTAATTGTCCGCTACAGTAAACAAAAGTCTGCGAATCGACAAATCAATCAATCTATTTTTCCCCGTTAGCAATTTGTGTATATAAATTATAAAGAGATATCCTAACGATGCCCCCACCAAATGCCCTTGAACCACCAGGAATTGACCGAACTGAAGCTGAGAAGCCGGCTGTTTAATATACTAATCATTTTAGAAACTACAATTTTAGCAGTATAAATGCTCATTAGTAGTATTTCTACTTTGTCCGCAGCACATGTGTACATCCCCATAGTCACTATCATTATACTATCAATCATTTTTAAACATATAATATTAATTACATCATTGAGCAAATATGCTTGTATAGTTTGTTAAACCAAATTTTGTTTTTTATTAAAAAATTATGTTTTGTTAAGATCCATTTGAATAATAAATTTTTCAAATGTTACGGTATGGTTTTATTTATTTTGGAAATCACTGATGAGTTTGTGCTACCGAGTGGCACATGAGCCATTTTCCATTGGTAAAATGGTCCTCGGTTGAAAATTCTTGCGGACCACTGATTTAGAGTGAAGGTTGCTGCGGTACTCCTCAGTGTTTTATCTTGACCCTCCCTTCTACTGGCCCTCGAAATATGATACGTTCATCCGACAGTGTCCACCCGCCCCTTGATAAGTGAAGTCGGGAGCTCGATGATTATTTCTGCATTTTGTTCTGTACTTCTGCCTCTTAACGTAACGAAACTCTACATTCATTCATACGGTAACCATTCGACATATCCAAATATATACTAGTACAATTCAGCGATGCACACCGTCGCACTGTTTCCCCGTCGTGTCAGGGTAGACTCTTGTATCTCGACACGCATCCTCAGCTTCTTCTCATACGACTACAATTTCTGACCCTACATTTCCTTGTTTCAAAATATCATTCACTCGATCAAACCATACTTTCCTCGGTCTTCCTCTCGCACGCCTTCCACTCACATTTGCGCTATATGTCTGTG
>CATKWJ010001106.1:0-19564 GCA_949825065.1 Odontocerum albicorne
GGAGAAAACTTTTTTTCTGGGGAATGGAATTGTGTTCAATTAATGCTTACGTCATATACAAAACTATAAAATAAAAAAATAAAAAAAAACGTTTGAGTCACTTGAAATTTATTGTATAAAACTCCTGGTAGACTAGCTAGTTGGAGACTTTCGTGAGCCTCGAAGTAGGCCATCTACTTCTTCGTCTGAAGTACGACTGGATGGTAAATTGCACGTTTTGCGGAAAGGATCGAAGAGGGACTGTGTGGTGTGCTCACAGAAGAACCAAAAAGGGCAAAGACACGAAACATACGAGTACTGTGACACTTGTCCTGGAAAACCTAGGATGCATTTGGGAGATTTTTTTTCAGATATCATACTATGAACAATTATAGAATTTAAAAATATTTATACTATATATTGTTGTTATTTTGCCTAAATAAATTAATGTATACAGATATCTAATCATTTGAATGTCCATTTGCATGATACCTTTTTTATTTTATTTTTAAATAAACTTTGTCTAAAATCTACCATTTTTGCTTGAAATTGCAAAAAAGTAGTCGAGTTACAGGTATGTCATACAAAAAAAACTCCGGAGTTGAAAGGGTTAAATAAAATATTTATGTATTTAGTATTATGTGGATCCATTCAAGCGGTTTTCATTAACGAGCTGTTTTTCTGGAGCCAATTAGCCGCGTAAATGGAATTATTACTGTAGTATTTTTTGTGACTACAAATCTTCAAAGTATTCAAAAATAATAAATGAATGACAAAATTTGACATAAAAGATAAAAAACAAACGAAAAAAACAAGAAAAACTCATTAAAATTTTTGTCATAGTTAAATTATTCATTGAAGTGGAATAAAAACGAAAAAATATTAAATAATTCTGACCTTGAATTAAAAGAATCTAAAAATATTTTTTTGTTTACTAGTGTATCGAAGTACTTTTTCAAGTTAAACTTGTTAGTTTTTATTTAATTTACGATTTTTCATTTATTTTTTTAGTCTGTAATACGTTCCCTTCGGACTCAAGCCAAAGAAATGTCCTTGAAAATAATTTTCTTCAAAACAAGATTGTCGCTTTTAAAAAATACTTAGACAAAAATGAAATATGGAAAACAATTCATTAAATAATGTAAATAACGCTTTGTAAATATTGAATCTACAACGTTTATTAAAACATCATATCAATGTACACCCATATCTCGATTTACGCGATAAACGAATTTCACGAAAGCTAGCAAAAATCGAAATCACAAAATTTGAGGTTAGAAACATACTTAATTTGAAGATACGTTCCAGAATGAATAAAGCAACATGTGTCATTAAATATATAAACGTTTGAAATGTTTCTTCAAATTAAGTATGTTTCTAGCCTCAAATTATATGATTTCTGTTTTTGCTTGTAAAAAATGTACAAATGTTTAATAAACGATTTTAAATTCACTGGATACAATGTTGTTTTTCGATACAGTGGTACATTTGTACACAATTGTATTTTTAACGAATTTATTTTGAGAATAAAGTAAATTTTAAAAGTCTCTGTAGATCTGAGCTTTTGCACCGGAATCGCCGATCGAGGTGAGTGTACGAGTATACCCAAAAATATGAGTATAACTCACTAGACAAAATTCAAATACATTACTCTCTCCACTTCCGCGGAAAAGTGGTTTCAAGAAACCAGCACATAAAATTAAAAACGCGTTGATGGAATCAGTTAAAACATACATACATATTATCATACCATATCCCTTGCGGGGTAGACAGAGATAACATATCTTTAAATCTTTTTATGAACCATTAAATATGTGATATTTTACGTACATCCAGATAATTAAGATGCTCGCATTATTTTTATACTTTTACTTGATCCTTTATGACATACAATAATCCCTTCATTTACTTCCAGGAAAAAATACGTTAATGAAAAATATTAAACACTATGTAAATATTCTAATCTCACTAAGTAAAAAAATCTGGTTACTATTTACTAATAATCACATTTTGATGATAGCTAAAAGATTTAGTCTTCGTTCAAATAATCGTAATTGTAAAATTAGCTATACCTATCCAAAATTGCTATCGATGAGTGACTCTTTTATTGCAACTATTGTCGCTATTACAATTGTATATGAAAATATCGATTGGTAAATCAAATAATTTATTAATAAATGTGACTAAAATGCAGTTAAAACTTCCAACTAAAAAAACCTACGGTAACGGAGACCGTGTAAATGAACCGACTACTGCAATGTAGAATTTTGTCTTTTAAAAGCATTTTTGTTAACCGCGTTAATATAAAACCGCGTAAATAGAAGGATATGTTTATACTGAATTTGACAGTATTTATTTTATTTATTTATTTATTTATTATTATACATGACAAGAAATATACATAATTTGCGAAAAATATCTCTATAAATATAATAATCATGGGTTCAGATTTTAAGTATTCCTCCGTAATACATTTACGCATTGAATGAAAAAAATAATAATAATAATAATTAGCACTTATCGGCCACATCAGAGATATTTTTTGAAAATCGGGAATAAATTCACCAATACAATCAAACGTGTGCCAGTGTGTGACGTAGGTATATTCATTCTTAAAAAACCGCTATGAGTGAGGAAGCGACGCTATTCACGTCTCATTATCACTCTACTTCGGTATATGGGAACGCAAGAAATAGAATCTCAGTTCGCAATTGTGTTTCTTCCTTCGAGGTATAACAGTCCGAGACCGAGTCCCGTCTCAGCTCTCAGTAGCTCTAGGGCATCCATTTGTGGTGGTCTCTTCACTCGTTTTGTGAACGTCGGCCGATATTTGTTTCATATTTTCAGCAATTAAGTTTCAATTATTATCACTTTTGACTTCAAATTTAATTAATTTAAGCGATTGTGCAATGAATATTCTTATTTTTCCGATTTTAAATCGCTCATTTTTACATGTGTATTGTATTACACAGCACCGGAATGCGCGGATTTTTTTAGCACAGGAAGGGAAACGTTAAAATCACTCTTATTCGAGATTCGAACCAATATTGACAAATTCCAAATATTAAAAAAGTAGTTTTGGCCATGAGATACGGAGGTACTTCCATGCATCGGCATACGTTAAGAAACGTATATGGTAAGAAAACCACAGAAAACTCACCAAGGAAAGACGAACTTAGAAACCTTTGTAGATCTTCTGATATATGATAATGATACATTCAGCTTGGAGTGTAGTGTATATACATAGGTCTGTACCTATGAAACCAGAACCGGCTTCAAGTGTCACATTTAATTGATCCGCGAGTTGTTGTTGCGTTTGAGCGTCATCCTCATCCAACAATGCTTGCAATTCGGCGTCTTCAAACTTTATCGGTGGTCTTCCACATTCTTCGTTTCATTCTCACATCAAAATCGCCACTTTTGAATTTTTTAAACCACTCAATGCACTGTGATTTACCAAGAACATGCTCACCGTAAGCTTCGAAAGGAATTCTTCAAATGTAACAGAAAATCAATGCTGTCCGCAAATCGTAGTTTTCAGGAACCAAAACAGACATGTTCAACACTATGAAAACATATGTAGTTGTATTAAACTTGTATTGTTGTGAGTAAAAAGTCTTTGAAAAATGTAAACAAAATAAAAAGGCGCCAATGACGCGGCTCGACAGTCACTATATTGACACCTAGAGCCACCTATGAGCGAATTCCGGTTTCATAGGTACATACCGACTGGTATGGAGTGTTCATATATAGTCATAAAACCCAAATGATCAATAAATTTATTTATTATATAATCGATAACCCATGACTAGAACGTAATTTAGAACATTATCATGTTGATTAAATTTTACACACCCTAGAAGTAAAGTTTTGTCACTACAAGGCCAAACTCGAGTCGACAGAACCACTTCACTACAAATACTCGTAACTTATTGGCCGCATAAAGTATTTTGTAATCAAATTTCCCCCAACATGCGAGACTAACACCCCAATAGCTCGTAAATCAGTGGAGTTACAGACAAAAAGCTTTTCACCAATCAACACATGATACAGATTTATTTTTATATAAAAACCAATGACAAATGGAAAAATATGTCTTTAGTAGAAAATTTCCAAGAGATATAATTTAAGAAAAATATTTTTTTTTATATATTATTTACAGTTAAGACGATGAAACTATAGACAACATATTTTTTTATTGTTCTTTGCGAGACAAATTTAATTTACAAAAAGTCATCTCTTTATCGCGTCCAATTAATTTTGCGTTTTTTCTTTCTTCGTGTAGGTCGATTGTTACATTTGTTATGCTTTGTCAGTTGAAGCTTTCAATAACCTAGAATTGTTATTTTTTAAATAAGTTTTATTATATTTATTCAAATAAATGCATAATGACTTTTATTTAGTAAATAATGACAAATCATCCTGGTTTGGGTGGATTGACTATTAAAGAATTATAGTAAAGGCGTTTAATGAATTGTAATTTGTTTAATAAATGCTGTTTTTTCCACTTAAGGTAATGTTATGACCCTACCGGTTTCAAGGTTTTCCCCTTATCATCAAGGGAGCACAAATAAGATTGAATTATGTGTCGATTGTGGGTGGATAGAGGCTGAAAATGGCTTCCGAAAATGAATTAGACAGGTTAGAGACCCTAAAAACATCAAAATCAATGTATGTTTATTTATTTAACACTTCAATGTAAATAAATCTGGTGGAATTATTGCCAGGCAACAAAAAAAAAAGAATAAAGGAAGTTACACGGTCGAAAAAAATGTTCAAATAATTATTCACCTGTTCAAAATTCATGAACAACATATAATAAATTGTAAAAATAAAAGTGAGATATTATCAACAAAGGAAAAAGAAACAGATGATGGAAAGGAATGAAAAATTAGGATTCAATGGAATGAGCAACTGGTAAACACACATCTTCCCAAGATCTCACCGCTGCTTCCCCAAATTATTTCCTGCTTCCCTTCACCCACAATCACCACATGTTTACCGTTAGATACGTGTAGTCTATTGGGCTAGCCAAAATGTAATCAATCATTCTTGTTGGTGCTCTCCTAGTGATAATATGAAAAGTTTAACACCGGTAGGGTTATACTGTTATATTAAGTGGAAAAAAATAGTGTCCAACAAAAAGAACTTGCTGAAAAGAACATCCAAAGTTGTGCGAAAACAATTACTAAATACTTGTCAACTGTTCAACCCACTTACACTATATCTCATCACGTCATGTTCCTTAAAGGCGAGGCAGAGAGATCTAGCGCCACCCATTCCGGTCCTTACAAACATCCGTCGACACTATTACATCCGTTATTTTGTTTTTTCTCTTCACATTGCAGCAACACGCTCTTCTGCAATATACATAGGTTTTCAGAGTATTTTAAAATACTTTTTTGTGTAAAGTTTAAAAGTTAACGGTTCCACCGAATGTTACTACTAACTTTTTACATTCAATACGTCAAGAAAATATGAAGGGTTTTTCGCATTTTGTCATTTTAAAACATTATCATTATGTTGTGTGATATTTAGTTTAAAAATGACCTATAAGAAACGTATTAATTTGTTTTGTGAAAAAATGTTTATTTAAAAAAAATTAACCACCTAATTTAATATTGCAAGTATAATTTTTTCCATTGCCCACTTATTTTTCTTTGATATTATGCTTTTCTAAATTGGGATACATTACGCAGTTGTTTAAGCATATATGTTTTGTTTCATTTTCACTTCACGGCTGCAGAATGTTTTGTAAAATTTTCGACTTCGCGACAAAAGTCAAATTATAAAATAGATTACAATTGATTTTTTAAGCATTTCGACGATCAAAAGAATTGTATTATACTTTCGCAAAATACAGCACAACCATATTGATATCTTATCAATCAACCAAAATATATCTAAGACGCCTTAAATAAATATCTAAGACGCCTTAAAAAATGAGGTTGGAATTCATTGAAAATCTGAGAACCAACGGCAATTGTACCCAATAATTACGACAGGTAGTACGTCTTATCAACTATGTCACATATGTGGTCATATACGCAGATAGCACAGTAAAAAGTTTACTAACAATAATTATTTAAATAAATACAGGTTTATTGATAGCAACATAGTATGTACATAATACATTTAGACACATTTCAAGAACACATTAAAAAGATAATACATTAAAAAACAGAAGCTATCAAAAGGTCTGGGCTCATCGAATAACATCCCCCCGGCCAAGATACACCCCACCAATATAGGGCGAGCCCAGCCACGGGGACACCAGATGTTTTTCAGTTCACACCCTTGAACAAGTAGAACAAGAAGATTAAAAAAGCACGGAAAATAAATAGATGACAAAAAAAATACATTCAAGAGAGAAGACATTAAAGGGTCTGGGCTCATCCCACAAACATTCCCCCGGCCGAGATACACCCCACCAATGTAGGGCGAGCCCGACCGTAAGGGCATCGGGGGGCTTCCGTCCCACACCCCCGCATATCTAGATTAAAGAATAAATAAAAAAACAAAAATGTATGGCAGAAAACAAAAAAAGTAAACTCACATATACCACCTCAGGTTAACTGTCAGCAAGAACAAAAAAAAGAAAAGCCTCAAAGGAGTCCAAATTTTATAAAATGGGAAATGAAATAATTTAAACAGCATTGAAATAGTTAGGCAGTAATACATTGAAATAGTTGAGAAGTTTTAAAAAAATGAATGAGAAGATAACGCACAAACATATACGCATAATTTCCAATACACCACCAGCAAAAAGAGAGAAAAGAAAGAAAAAGAGAAAAAAAAAAGCAAATAAGAGTCCTATTAACCACTGAGAAACCCATTAACCACCAACAAGATAACACTTTAGAGCATCTCTGAAGGTACAACTATTCACCCGCTCCTTCAAGGCTTGGGGCAACTCATTCCAGCATTTGCTGGCTGAGTATGAGAAGGATCCTTTGAATAGTGTTAAATTATGGTTTGGGATAAGTAAAAGAGTTTGGGATAAGTAAATTATACTACGCTTCGATGAATTTTGTGACCTAATTTGTAAAACGTTTGACTTCAATCCGTAGATTTCAGGTTTACATAATAAAAAAAGGATTTTAATCTGACAAAAGAGTTCTTCAAGTGACAATGACAAAGAAGTATTTCAAACACGTATGTTACAAAGATGAATCGCGAATTCCATGCCTACTTCAATGGTTTTAAAACCAAAAGCATAAGATGATTAGTGTATCAGCTGTGCTTTTTAATATTTCCAAATCATTTATTTAATTATGTTAAATGATATCGTTTGAATTAATAAATACGAGTACCATACTTTGTCAACAAAAATGTACAGTTAATATGTAATAAATTTAGGAGTTTCTAAAACTCATGCTGTTTGTACTTTCCATGGGTCAAAATTCGGTTCCCTTTTCCACGAAATATCTTGAAAGTTTTATTCAATGGGTTTGTTGTGGTGTAGCATGTTACACAAAACATTTTATCGTACTTAACTCAAAAATATCGAAATGTGGATAGTGTATTGTGAGAGTTTGGAATGTTGATTTAAAGGAAAAGGCTTCAAATTCCTTGGAAAAGTATGGTCAGCAATATGATTACCCTTCAATGAGCTGTATCAAAAAGAGAACTGCTGACCAACGTTTACATTTGGATGGTATCACATTTGAGACATGTTCTGCGTCGTTTCAAATATCAAGTTCCGTAGCTCATTTTTTAACCCTTTAAGTGCCGTAATTAGTATGGCTGATCCCGGAGGGTCGTGAATTTTTTTAGCAAAAATAAAACCTAATAGAATTATCTTTTTTGTATATATATTCAAAGGATATTATGAAGACTTACCAAATATGTACAATATGTGTCGTTTGTGCCGCCGTTCACTCAGAAAAACACAACTAAAACTTTAACATAATGTCAGGGTTGTCACAGCTTATCACAGAAAATACGGAAACATACTCGTACATTAATAAAATATTTTATAGAATTAAAAGTATATGTAACACGAAAATATTAAGTCTTTTAATAACGCACGGAAATTAAATAATGTAACTTTAAAATCATTTTAAATTTCAACGGTTAAATAAGTAAAACGCAAAACTGACAACCCTGCATTAGATACACATGTCTACTATCATGCGAAGATTTTAAGTAAATCTCTGTAAATTCGATATCTGTAATATTATAGTATTTATTCATCACCTCAATAGATGTCTCTATATGTTACATATTTTAGATTATTCGAATTAGTACTAGACATTGTCTAGAAATAGGCATACAGTTGAGCGATTTAACTCGCTAATTTTGTATGGCCAGCCCGACGGGCACGGCAACAGACAGCGAGTAAACTCGCTTAAGGCACCTAACCGGTTAAAGGAATAATTGAGGGTCGTCGCGGTGCTGGAAAACGACAAACGTCCTGGCTCCGCAACTATCGAGAAAGGGTTGGAATAATAGGAATCCAATAGCATTACGGTTTCCACCTCAAATCAGCATGATGTCCCATAATCAAATCGAAGTGACAAATGAAAATGAGCAATAACTTCAACGTCTATGGAAGCTGTGCACTCACATTACGGTTTCGAACTGGGGCAAAACCATGAGCTAACATTACGGTTGAGACTATCATATATGCCAAACGGTTATCGGTGCGTATCTACTGACGGTGAATTTGACTATAA
This sequence comes from Odontocerum albicorne, assembly GCA_949825065.1. Classification (NCBI taxonomy): domain Eukaryota; kingdom Metazoa; phylum Arthropoda; class Insecta; order Trichoptera; family Odontoceridae; genus Odontocerum; species Odontocerum albicorne. The sequence continues at coordinate 8,658 of CATKWJ010001106.1, forward strand.
CCCTTTAACGGGCATAAGCAGAAATCGGTCGCCTATGCGACCACCCTTATGGTTATACTTATAAGGATTCATTTTCTTAATGAAACATTTTTAAGTAACACAAATGTCAAATTGCCAAATGTAGTGGACGGGCAGAGGTCTTATTTAAGACGGATCGTCGTGAAGTTAGCTGCATGTTCAGTAGCAACGATCTAAACATCCGGTCAATTTATTGTCAAATATGTAAATAGTTATTATAAGTAAATCACCATTAATTATATCTCATATAAGAATTTTATGTCCTAATACAACCTAAACTTAGATATTGTTACCTAAATATTCATTGGTCACTTTTGCGGTCACTGACATGACCCCTGAAATGGGCACAGGTCTCATATGCGACCGCCTCATTTCCAAAAAAAATTAATTTAAAACACATTTTCGAAGAAATAAACTTGATTTGATACACATAATAATGATTTATTCAAAAAAAAACTCAATATCTCAAAAATAAAAACTTGCCCTGTAAAGGGATAAACCAGCCGTGAAGAGAAAACTGCAATATTTTCGAAAAGTCGGCTTCATAAGTTAAACTGCACAGTACAACACTTCGAGAGTATCAATTTCAGTCAGAAGATATTCCCGATCATAAATAATTATTGATTATGGACATTGCATGAATTTTTATGTGTTTCATAACGTATAATATTAAAGTCCTTAAATGGGATGTCTCCATCGTATCTCTCGAATTTGTGTCTGAGAGATGTTTTTTCGGAGAGAAGTAGAACTACCTCAGTGGCCTGGTGGTAAGACACTTGTCTGCCGATCCGGAGGTTGCGGGTTTGATCTCCGCTGGAACCCAGATTTTTTTAAATAGGATTCCAGTCTGGTTAACACTTAGGGCTTATGAAACACCTTTCTGGTTGGTTGGAAGAGATTGCCACATGTCAATAAACTCGCCAGGTTAAAAAAAAACTTCGAGGTCATTCATTCATTCATTTTATTTTGATTGATGATATCTCATTTTATACGAAAAATAATGTTCGGGTGATTGTCCGTCTTTGTGGGGTTCGTGGGAAAATGCTCACGTACGTGTTTATGGATTTCGTGGGGATGGATATAGTAGTCATTTGAATGATTTATGCGACCACGTAACTTGCTTCATTTACTTTTGTATGGTTGGTTGGAAGAGATTGCCACCTGGCAATAATCCCGCCAGATTGTGTTTGCAATCTAAGTGTTAAATAAATAAATAAGGCGCCCTTAAGGAAAGCTTACTCTCTCAATGGTGCTATAGAAATTGCTCTTTAATGTTATAGTATGTAATTAATTAATGAACAAATATCTCTAAAAAATAATGTTTATAAAAACTGTAAGTATGAGATATATTTTATCAATATAACATTGATATAAAAATATTAAAAAAGTTTTGAAACTTTATGAATGAAACGAGAAATATGTGAATTTTATGAATAAATTGCTATATCATATTTTCCGTTAACGTAAAAAAAATCATCATTTCAAACTGTTTTGGAAACTCAAAACAGTTTGAAAGATAACACAACGTTTAAAGCCATAAAGGCAATTTGAGCCAAGCGAGGTGACACAGTGAAATATCACCCGCATTGACTTTTATCCTTTCTATTCGAATAAATCCACCACAGTGCGGCGTGATTACCAATATCAGCCCACAGGGTGCTGACAGCTTTTTTCAAAGCCTCTTCGCACATTTGTCTTTCTTTATAAAATACAGCCTATCAGCGTTTGTGGTCGAATACTAAGCAATCTCACAAAGCAAAGCTCCACACCGAGTCGATTTCCTAGTGAATACTATGGATTTAACTTTCATATTTTTTTTTCAGCTGAATTTTTCTTTCGTTAGTTATCTGTTTAAATCTGATACGTACGTAGGTAGTAAAATTTTGTCGTTAAATACATACAAATCTGCTTTATGTATGACTTAATGGATATCTATTACTCGTGACAAGTATAATAGATGGTACAGTACAAAGTGATGGATTGCATTGTGCTGTACTGGTTTATAGTTTCATAGTACGCATTACAATCTAGCAAGTTTATAAACGTGTGCTAACCTTATCCAACAAACCAGAAAGGTGTTTAACAAGCCTTAAGTGTAAATAAAAACGTTTTAAAAAAAAATGGGTATCAACGAGCTCGTCACCCCTAGGTCAGAAGACAGGCATCTTATCAGAGAGACTACTTGTCGTTGATGTCATTAAAAGTAACTAGGTAATCTAATAATAAAAATAACAATTCATAAAGCGCCTTTTAGACAAATAACAATTTAGTTTACTGTCTTCAGCGTCGTTTAAGCTCGGGATTCGAACCCAATTTTATTGACAGATTGAAAATACGTATTAAAAGAACAATTTGAGTGTAAATATAGAAAAGTGGTTGATTCTCATTTATAAAACGTTGAATATAGCTTCATAAAGGAGTTTCAGTATTTTCTGTTTATCTGAGTCTTATTTTTCCATTGATCCATTTTTACGCCGTTTGGCTTGATTTACTATTGTATGCTCCAAGTTGCGAAGAGTATTTATATTTTTGAGCGTGTCATACAGTACGTTCTTACATTTTTAGTGCTGTCCACCGTGATTCCTTCTGCCCTTTGCCAATTCATCAAAGAATATGTTTGACACAAATATTGTATAGAATCTATTGTCTCGGAACTTTGATCAACTTGTTATTAAAACTTCGTGAATATTTTTTACAAAACTGTATTTGATGGAGTGTGACCGTTTACATGCATAAAAGATTAACAATATTCTTCCTGCATGAAAGGTTGTATATTGATCAACAGATTGTCCAGAATTCACTGCGGAATATTAAACGGCATAATACAATAGGTTCAAGAGGGGTTCAATGATTGTGATGCGCAAGTTATGACTTATTCTCTCTAGCCTCTCATGATCAAATCTACTCCATCCTATGCGAGATAAACACTACATAGTCATATCGTAACAAGGTTGAGGTAACCAGCCCCCTTGGAGATGCGGTGCGATGGGAGATCGAGGGCTTGGAGGAACCATCCGGACTTGTCCATGCAGGTTCTCCTAGTTTAGTTGTAGATTGGCAGTAAGGTGTACACTTAAAAAAATGAGTGCATGCTAATGTGGTGTAGAAGGCCAGGGAAAACCACTGCACTTGATTTCCAAAATAACTATCATGATGTGGATAACAAGGCGAACTAACGTCTCCGTTTTCGAAGAACTGAGAATCACCGACAGAATATTGACAATATGTCTTCGACAAGTCCTCCGATTCTTTAGGCACATTACTTGTATCCAAGGAGACAGTTTGGAGAGGTTTGTGGTTACTGGAGTAGTGGAAGGACGACACATAAGATAAATAATCCCAATGCGTTGGACTGATCAAGTGAGATATGCGACTGGACTACACTTGACAACTGCCCTTCGAGCTGTGAATTGCAGGGATGGATGGAGAGGAGTCGTCAAGGGCTATCATGGGAGTCACGATGCTCAGTCATGAGCTACATGACAGGATAAAAAACAAAGGTATATGCCTACCAGAAAAAAAAAAGATCGCTTGTACATATTACCATTTTAATCATTACAGAGTAAGAATCTACTAAAAAAGAATCATTTGTATATTTTGACCTACTTATTAAAATGTGGGAAGGGGGGGGGGGGGAGTGTATGAATAAAGGAATAATAAATGAGAGAGGAAACGAATGTACAGGTCTGAAGTAAATGGTATAGGTATATGAAGAAAATGTGTCTGAACCAAGTTCTAAAAACCAAAAATCTAAAAAAGTTTGATTAAAAAGCACAAAGAGTAGAAACTTATTTATAAGCTTTTATTGTCATATGTTACTCATATAAGCTTTTCCTATTCGAGACAGTTTTCAAATGTGGCAACACACATTGACTCATATTTTCAATATAAGCTTTGAATCTCAAATAAATTTTTCTATTTAATCTTTCTGCTTTCATGATGACCTTATTTGCCTAGTTGGTATGATACCTACTTACCATCAGAGTTGCGGGTTTTATCCCGCTGGAACCCAGATTTATTTAAGAGTGATTTTTTATTTAGATCTCATAAACATAAGTAAGCCCACAACATTGTATTTTATACAACGAAATTGTAATACAATACAATATAGTACACACCCAAATAACGCTTTGCAGATAGAGTCGTTCTGTCAATCCTTTTATTTTTTATTAGGGGTGTCCCTCAATCATCCCACCTGCTACCTAGTACTCAAATCAATAATGACAAATGTTAAGTTTAAGAGAAGAGCATGTCTCTTTGACTATTCAGAAACCCTGTATAGATAATAGTTAATTCTCAGAGTGGCCACCAGTCTCTCATCACTATTAAAAGAATGATAAATTCGCGTATCATCCGCATACAGACAGTACCTGCTATTTTTTATAACCTCTGATATAACGGAGGTGTAAAGGTTAAATAGCTGAGGGCTCAGTATTGATCCCTGGGGGCGCCCATTTTTATGGATCGCAGGAATAATGCTCGTAATCCAACTCAATCTTTAGTTTCGCTTCACGCTCTCGTAAATTGTCAGTGTTAAATTTACTGCCCCGTTTATGTTTTTATTAATTTTATACATCACGTTTTTTCTATTTCAGTGTACGTATAGAGAACATAACATCAGACTTTCCTATCTCTACGTAGATTCTTCAAATTTTCAATATCCACAAACCTAATACAACCCCTATGATTTCTCTGACATTCTACGTTTCATTCTTTCAAGATATTTTAGGATATGTATCCTAGAGGGAAGAGATGATGATGATTTGTTGATAAATAAAACTCGTTTTGGATCGCAATGCGGAAGAAGAGTGGAATTTTATGAGTAACGTAGGTATTTATATCTTTTTAGAATGTGCGCGGGAATGCGCTCGCGATATGCCTACGTCTCGTTTCTGGGAATGCAAAACGATTAATTGTTGTATGTAGGTATCATTCAAATACGGAACTGGCGAGACAAGCGTGGTGCGTTCTCTCTCTAGTATGGAATGCGGTCCGCTCGGCTATGGGTTGAATGGCCGGCGGGTGAACTTCGGACTTGCTTATTTAGATTGTCGAGGAATGCGAAGGTCATCTCATCGGTCATTGACCGTATGTATGAACGCCCACAGTGTTCCGAGTGGGCGTCCGCCACAATATCATTTACTTGACGCTAGAATACGATCTACTCAAATTTGCAATATATGAGGGGAGGTTAATACATTCGCGGAAGAGAAAAAAAAACATTTTTGTATTTTTCCTATTTAACTCTTATATTTAACTCTTATACATTTATCAGACCTTACCTTTAACTCAAACATTTTTCAGATCTTTCAGTATGCTTATTTATACACACGAAAATGAAATATTGGCCTTTACCCCTAAAATAGCGGGAATTGCACTTTTAACTTTTTCATCTTCCGTAAATTTCTTCCCTCAAAGTTCTTTTTTCATATTTGGAAACAAATAATAGTCAAACGGAGCCAGACCTGGGCTGTAAGGAAAGGTGGTTTAATCTTTTTAAGCCACGGTTTTGAAGAGTAGTTAATGCAGAATCGCTTTTATGCAAGGGTGCATTGTCATGCAAGAGACACCTTTTGTAATGTTCCTCTCCTTTTCTCTTTAATAGCTTCTTTTAACTGCATCAGCACACCAGAGTATTACTTTCCAGTTATTGTGATGCCTTATCTCTGAGGTAAGCTATCAACAGTATTATACCTTTCAAATCCCCAAAAAAATTACCCATAATTTTTCCAGCCGACTGCGACACTTTGAACTTCTTAGGGGGCTGTGTGTACTTTTTATGCCACTACATGGATTCATGCTTCAACTTAGTCTCATAACAATGAACTCTTGTTTAATTCTGCATGATGTTTCCAGTTGTAATTGAGTGTCACTGTTTGTCAGGTTGATGAGAAAGTGAAACGGAGTTTTTTTTGAGTAATCAAAAATCGGAAAGAAGTATCGATTTATTTTTTCATGTTAAATATCCTCAGTGAGATACAGGCAAAAGCTTAGTTTACTGGGGATACGACAAATGAAAGGCAACAAACCCAGATCCATTAAAATTGTATGTCCAAATTAAAATACCTGTTGTTTTTTCGCAAATTGTGTATATTTCTTGTCAATAAATAAATAGATAAATACTTTCTCTTGGTGAGTTATTCATTTTATTAAGTGATTGAAAAAAAAGACAAACGAAAAGAATTCAATAACTGTCTCTTTATTTTATGAAACGTAACGAGGATGTGATAAGTCAATGACGCACATGTCTCGGAGAAGAATACGAACTTATTAGAAAAGAAAGATGACACAGTTGGGAGCAATAAACATAAAATGAAGGGACAGAATTTATCAAGTTAACAAAGAACCCTAAACAAATTTTCAGGAATCTGAAAAATACTCTTGCCCAATAGATACGATGTTAAGTGTCCTTTCGACGAAGTAAATTTTTTTTGACAGTTTTGTTTTTTGGTTCATTGAACAAAAAATTGTTACGTATTATTCTGAGATTTACAACGAATTTGGATGGAATAATTTTTTTAAGTGTTTGCTCTACATAAATTAACATATCATTATGAAAAATAACATTATTTTTTTTTGGATCGCTAGGAACTATAAAGATTGCAAATATAAAATTCATTAATTTTATAAATATTTTAAATTTATTCTCTTTATATTATAAATGTTTTGTTAATATGTTTGTCATAAATACCTACCATGACACCATAGCTCTGTCAAGGTAGGCATAAAGGAGAGAGCGTCAGATTTTCCTATCGCAACACACATATTTCGCTTCTTTCACTTTCTCATACAACTCTTTAAATTTCTCATTTTTTTACGTTTAATTAAAATTTTCCCATAAAGATTAATTCATACTTCACCAGTTGTCACATGACGATTAACTTATTTGATTGTATTGTTGTATTGTAGAATACACCTGTGCAATGAATCGAATATTAGTAATGTATACACATTGTAATTTATTTTATCAAACACTGTTTATTCCACTTTTTTGTAACTGTATAACCCTATTGGTTTCAAGGCTTTCACCTTCACACTTCAGGGGAGCACAAACCAGACTAAATTCTGTTCGAACTGTTTGTGCTCCCCTGAAGATGAGGTGAAAGCCTTGAAGCCGGTAGGGCTATACCATTATAAAAAAAGTGGAATAAACGGTGTTTGATAAAATAAATTACAATGTATTTAAACCTCCACAACGTTAATGCCTTAACTATAAACAATATAATGTATACACATTAAAAAAATGTTACATTTTCTTCTTCATTTCCTCAAAACATGAAACTTAAAAGAGGGTGTGGCGACCGTATGCGCGGTCACTGAACCCACGAGACGACCTTTGCCCACCTTAACAATGCGAGACAAACAATGCCAAAGTCCACGCGATCGGTCATTCAACTCACTACCAGTGAAGACCGCATTCCATGAAGAAAGGAGAGGGCAACACATCTTTCGCGCTATCTCTCAAAACAAAAGGATACCTACGCGCGACAATAAACATATTGTAAGCGCAAAGACGAGACAGCGATATATCTCGTGCGCATTTCCGCACACGTTCAAAAAACATTATAAATACTGACATTTGTCAATGAAATTCCTCTCTTTACACATTCCGATTTCGACAAATTTTTATTTATCAACAATCATCCTCATCATCTCTCCTTTAAGGAACAATCGTTCCTAAAAGTGTTATATCTTTTACTCTTTATTTTTCCTTCTTTCACAATTTCATTGAATTGATCCAATAATACTTTCTTACATCTTCCTTTACAAAGCTTTTCAATCACATTTGCACTGTATATTTGTTTTGTAAGTCTTTCTTCATTCAAACGTTCTTCATTTTCCTCAACATATCAGCCTTAAGTTCACATTCCTTCATAATTCCTTCAATCCGTATCCTCACATCCATTGTCACCATATACGATAATCGTTTTACAAATAATAATAATTTAACAATCTATTATAGATATTGAGATGAACATCGTATTTTTTTCCTCTTTTTAATATTCCTCTCCATTTAGAATTCATCGCTGTTCCCCGATCTACGCTAAAATATGCTTCCTTTCTTATTTAAAATGCATCACAATGGATTTGCAACGGCACATGTTCAGTAAACGTTTAAGAATTTGTCCATAACAAGAATACTAGTATAGAATACGAAATCAATAATTTAAATGCAGTCATATTGAAACGGGTTATTTTTTAACGTTAATATTTTACAAGCATAGTCAAACTGGTACATGAAATATATTGTAATTAAGAAAGATATTGAGGACCTTCCCTCTCAAGTCAGTAGGGTAGTTATAATACATAAAATCTGCGCCCCGGGCACATAACTTAAGCTAAGTGTCGCAAGGGAATATCGTAGAACTTCAACAACCTAAAACAGAGCCTGTACATATATTTTAGTGCGTTATATGTTTTTTGCATACATCGTTAATCATTACATTTAATTATTATTTTTCCCCTGTGTTGTGATCATCATCATCAGCCTACATTCATTCACTGCAGGATATAGGCCTCTCCAAGTTGTTTCCAAAAAATCCTGTCCTTTGCGCATTGCCCCCATGTAATCACTGCTTGCTTACATATCTCGTCCACCCAGCGTGCTTTCGATCTTTTTACAGGCCTAGTTCTTCCTATTGGGTACCGCTGAATTCCTTCATAGTCCAACTTTAACCGGTTGTTCGGGCGACGTGCCCAGCCCACTTCCACTTCAGTTTTCTTGCAGCCTGTATAACATCGTCAACTTTTGTTTGGGCCCGCATCCACTCCTTGCGTTTGCGGTCTCTTCTATAATAACCTAGCATGCACCTCTCTATACTGGGTTGTGTTGTCTGGAGCGTTTGTTTCATTCGCACAGAAAGTGGCCATGTTTTGCATCCATATGTAGGCACTGGTAAGATGCGTTGGTTAAATACCGTGTTATGTATATTGCATACACATGTAGTCAGCTCCAAAATTTTCCTATCCTAGGATTCAAAACATGAAACAATTTAAAAAAAAGTTCAATCGAGTCAACCTGCAGTTCATTAAATTATTCAATCGAGTCTCCCAGTAAATTATTACATTTTTTAATCGAGTCTCCTTGTAGTCCATTACATTTTTCAATCGAGTCTCCCTGTAGTTCATTACATTTTTCAATCGAGTCTCCCGTAAATCATAACATTTTTTTAATCGAGTCTCCCTGTAGTTCATTACATTTTTCAATCGAGTCTCCCGTAAATCATAACATTTTTTTAATCGAGTCTCCCTGTAGTTCATTACATTTTTCAATCGAGTCTCCCTGTAGTTAAGTAATTTTTTTTCAATTGAGTCTCCCTGCAATTGATAACATTTTTCAATCGAGTTTCCTCATAGTTCATTACATTTTTAATAACGATAAATATTTTTTTAATACAACAATAAAATTCATTCAAAGTAAAAAATATGAAGCAAAATATTGATATTTCGAAAAATAAGAGGTTTTGGACGAAAAATATGAAAACACGTTGAAGAAATAATAATTCTGTCGTGATTTTGTACATATATTCGTAAACTTGGTCCTCAATGGAAGTTTTTCGAGTAAAAAGTACGAAATTTCAGTATATTACTAAGTTTCAGTTCACTCACATTTAGCATGTTTTGATTTTTTATATCACAATTAACGTCAATGCGTTTCTGCTACACTTTTGTCTTGATTCATTATAATTCTAGCATTTTTGTACGAACAATTGGTTTTTTGCAAAATAAAGGAATTTCGCAAAATTCGAGGTTTGGGACAAAAACATGGAAAAACATTAAACAAATAATAGTTCTGTCATGATTAAATGACTTTTATAGCATTTTTGTATGAAAATGGGTGTTTGGTTAGTAAAAAAGGGTAAATTCATTCAATATGGAAATTATTGATGCAAATTATTAAAATTTCGAAAACTTAGAAGTTCGGGACGCAAAACATAAAAACACGTTAAACAAATAATAATCATGTCGTGATATTCCACATATATTCGTAAACTTCGTAGTCAATGACAGTTTTTCGAGTGAAAAGTACGAAATTTCAGTATATTACTAAGAACTGTTTATACACATTTAGCTGGTTTTGACGTTTAGTATCACAATTGAGGTAAATGCGATTCTACTACCCGTTTGTGTGGATTCATTATTCATTATTTTTGTTGATCAAAAGTAACAAAATTCAAATTATTCAAAAGTAATCAAACATTCAAACTGGAAAATATTGATGCCAAATACTAAAAATTCGCAAAATTGGAGGTTCGGGACGAGAAACATGAACACAGTTGATGAATAATAATTCTGCGGGGATTTTCCATATATATTCGTAAATTTGGTCGTTAATAGCAGTTTTTTGAGTGAAAAGTGTGAAATTTCCGTAAATTGCTAATAAATGCTAGATAAATCAATAAATCGAGACGCTATTGTATAAGTAACGCTTTAAATTGTTTGTTATATAAAACGTCGAAATCAGCTAAATATGTACGAGCATTTCTTAGAAATAGTCCATAAATTCACACACTCGAAGAACTGTCATTGACGACCAAGATTACGAAATATATGTACCAAATATTCACAGAATTATTATTTGTTCAACGAGTTTTCGTGTTTTTCGTCACATACCTCTCATTTTGCGATTTTTAAATCTTTTGCGTCAATATTTTTCAGTTAAAAATAATTTTGTATAGCCATATCCTATTTTTCGTACATAAATCCTAGAATTATCAATGAATCAAGAAAACTGTGTGATTGAGACGTTTTGCGGTATTCATCAAATAAAATGTCAAAATCTACCTACAAAATTTATCTACATACGTATGAAATAGGTTATAAACTTCTTAGAAATAGGTTATAAATTCACACTTTTCACTCGAAAAACTGTCATTGATGACCAAGAT